>VMBQ01012696.1:0-22840 GCA_007657795.1 Dreissena rostriformis
CAACTACTACTACTTCTACTACTACTACTATTACTACTACTACTACTACTAATATGGCTACGTTTAATCAACATCTGAACACTCAATAAAAGAAATACAAAATGAATTGAAAGATAATCAAACACATTCATGGAAGTGATACTTACTTTTATTAAAAAATAAAATAAAAAATACAACACATCTAAAGACAAAATATGTAACAAATGAAATTCCTTAAAGTTCAAATGCATAACTTTACAATGATTAGTTTGACTGTTCTTATCGTAATTTGCATTTCGATAATAACTAATCCTAAATAACCCAGTCCATATTCAATTTAGCAAACTTTAAAGGAAGCACTTGACATAACACAATTTATTTCTCTTGTTAAAATATATCAGAATGTAAAGGGTTACCATTCTATTACTATTTATGATCTGCAAACAAAACTTGTTTTAGGCCCTTGTTGGATATTCAAATCACGTAACATATCAATCAAAATTGTTGTTGGTTAGCGTTAATCAATAACTCGATCTGCTGCACACTTAAAGCAGAAGTAGTTGTTTTCAATGGTAGTTTTGCAATAATTCACCATAATTGCAAGTGAATATCTAACAATAACACGTGAAAAGTGGCATGCTTTTATGAAATGACAGAGCTATACATAATGAAAAAAACGATTAAGCTGGAAACGCCAAACACCGGGTATTGATACCGGTGTACAAACTCAGATTTACACAATATATGTGCTGCCTCAACTTGAATCAATGATAGTTAGTTATGTTATGGACTCGTTAATTATATAACTGACACAAACTAACATTGTAAGCTCAATAAGGCATAAAATGTAGAAAAACAGTTTAATTAATTATAACTTTTGTTTTCATTCATCTTAACCTAATACAAAACGTTTGAACACATAGCCGTTTTACAAAGTAAATAACGCATTTTTAAAGTTTATGTTCTTATCATTTACACTAATTAAGATTCATTATTGATGCTGAAAACAAGATTCATTATTGATGCTGAAAACATTGACATGACTTAAAATATAGTTAGAGCGGGTCTAATTATCCCCACTCTTTTAAAAGCGTGGGGATATTGTGGTTATCTCCGCCGTCTGTCCGTCCCTCCTGTTTAATATCTGTTCCTACACTATTAGTACTAGAACCTTGAAACTTACACGCATAGTAGCTATGAGCATATTTGCGACGGTGCACTATTTGGAATTTTGATCTGGCCCGGGGTCAAAAGTTATGGGGCGGGGCAGTTTTCCCTATATAAAAATGAGTGAAAATCTCTGACCCGGCCCCATCCCAACACCCATATCTTTTGACCCAGGGGTCTAATCAAAATTCCAAATAGTGCATCGTCGTATATATGCTCAAAGCTACCATGTGTGTACCTTTCAAGGTTCTAGTGATAATAGTGTAGGAGGAGATAGGGGCCAATGGGGTTTGGGTAGGAGCCGGGTCAGAGATTTTCACTCATTTTCTTATGTTATTTTAAATTAACTTCTTCATTTCTACACCGATTTACTTCAAATTGATACTGAACATTTCTTATGACAATACGGTAAATCTCAACTTTGCATGGCCCCATTACCAACCCTGAGGCGCCCCGCCCACATAGACCACGCCCACCCAAAATGTTGTTTTAACATTACTTCTTCATTTATTCACCAATTGAATTCAAATCAATACTGAACATCTCTTATGACAACACGGTCTATCTCGACCAACCATGTCCACATTACCCACCCCAGGGCCATTAATAAAGGTAAAGGCAGCTTGGTTCCCGTCCTCTTTCAAATCGAGGGGTCCACGGGTACTACTTCCCGATACCCCCACATTTTTTTTCGTACCCAAAATGTTTCGTACCCAATTTGTTTTCGTACTCAATTATTTTTGTACCCAAATTGTTTTTCGTACTCAAATTCTTTTTTCGTTCCAAAATGTTTTTTCGTACCCAAATGTGTTATCGTACCCAAATTTTGTTTCGTACCCAAATTTGTTTCGTACCCAAATTTGTTCGTACCCAAACTTTTTTTCGTATCCAAATTTGTTTTCGTACAGAATTCGTTTTTCGTACCCAATTTTTTTTCGTACCCAAATTCGTTTTCGTACCCAAATTTTGTTTCGTAGTACCCACATATTTGTTCGTACCACATTTGTTTTCGTATCCAATTTTGTTTTTGTATAATGTTCTCGTACCCAACATTTTCGTACTCAAATTAATTTTCGTACCCAAAATTACCCACCCCGGGGCCCCAATAACATAGGCCTTGCCCACCCAAAATTGCCTTTTAATATAACATCTATGCGGCGTGGGGATACGCGTCGGCATCTGCCGCGCCATTTCTAGTTTATTGTTTCTAAATCACACTGCGCTCATAATCTTAAACATAAACCATAAAAAAAAATACTTGACATGAATACGTGTATCGTACAATGTACGTACAGTTTATTGTGTGGATATTCTTCTTTGATGCGGTCCATTATATAAATTGTAAGTGACACTAAAATGTGTAATATTTGCAGTAATGTTTTAATAGTATGTATGCATATATAAATTTGAGTGAAATCGTTTTAGACGAGCGTTAGATTTAATTGTAATTGTGTGGTTCGGGTGACACATGCAAAAATATACTCTTGACGAATTGGATAATACGAATATAAGAAACATATAATTATGTTCTATCCCATAACATATCACGACACGTTCAATCATCAGTGTGTCGTGTTCTGAGAAAACTGGGCGAAATGCATGTGCGTAAAGTGTCGTCCCAGATTAGCCTGTGCAGTCCGCACAGGCTAATCAGGGACGACACATTCCGCCTAAACTGGATTTTCGCGAAGAAGAGACATCATTTTCACGAAAAATTACATAAAGGCGAAAATTGTCGTCTCTGATTAGCCTGCGCGGACTTCACAGGCTAATCTGGGTTGACAATTTACGCACAAGCATTATGCCCAGTTTTCTCAGAACGCGACACAAATATGGGTATGATAGAAAGTGCGTAAAGGCTGTCTGAGCATGGCATACCATAATAATGGGTAGTTGGTTAGAGTGGCTAATGGATATTTGCCAATATTGCAAATGTATGTTCATACATTTGTGTTTTGACTGGGATATGATGTAGTGTTTGATGTTTGATAGTAATACCTTTGAGAATGCTACTATTTCTTCGACCTAAGGTCAAATTATATTTGGTTTCATAAATATGTTTTTTGCCATTTGCTGAGAACCTTCATAACAATCTGAAAACTCAATACAATAAGCGTTCAAGGTGATTGAGTTTTAAACATCAGCAAATTGAATATCTTACGTGACGAAGCAAGTTATTTGCCCGATAAACACAGACCAGTGTATACAAGCTAAAATATTATCTTCCTTGTATAAACGCAATCATAGAATGCAATCAATAGTTCTGATCGGCGAAATAAATGCATAGCAACACTTCCGTATAGATAATCTTAAGCAAATATGTTTTTGGCTTATCCTTATCGTCGCTAAATAATTTTTCTTGGATGAGTGTTCTAATTAAGACAGGCATCAAGCATACACTTCTTTAATATGAACAACTGTATTTTTTTCGGAAAACCAGTATAAAGCAGTATTTAAATGAATGCAAAACAATATTTAAAGAAACAAGAAGCTTCATGTGAAATACATGCACTTATTAATGAAAGTGATTTGAGAAATTTCTTACAACTAAAGTTTGTGTTTGTTTTTAAAAACAAAAATCAGTTAATTGTGTTGCATTTAAGACATGTTGCACTTTAAAATGATGCACTTTACAAATATGTTGCAATTGTTATATTCTACTATATATGAAAGCGCACGACAACCAGTATACGACCATAACCCCTTTTTTCACCATTCCAGTGTTTGCGCATTAGGCTTATTCGAGCTATTCCTAGAGTATCTTTCATTACGAAATACGCCTGATATACAACGCGCAGTATATACGTGGGACTAAACATGTATACGGATCGGACACACGTATGTGGAGAACAAATTTATTGTGGCTAGTTTGCAACACAGCTTTTCAGTATCAACACATACAGAGAAATATCATAAACCGTTTACAATTATTTACAATGTGCATATAAGAGTACGACGTGACGATGCTGCTGATTCTGGAACTGATTCTGATGATGATGATGATTCTGATGATTTTTCTTACTGATGATTCTTATGATGATGATTATGAGGAGAAGGAGGAGGAGGAAGAAGAGGATGATGACGATAATGATGATGATGATGATGATGATGATGATGATGATGATGATGATGATGATTGTGGTGGTGATGCTGATGATGATGATGATGATGATGATGATGATGATAATNTAGTAGTAGAAGTAGTAGTAGTAGTAGTAGTAGTAGCAATAGTAGTTGTAGTTGTAGTAAAAGACGAAAACGACGAAGATAATAGAAAATAGTAGTATATCAACCATATTACAGTTTAAGTAGACTTCAAGGAGTTAATCTTAGTGAAAAAACGTTTAAAACGTAAACACATACCTTCCATTTGTTTCGTCTAATTGTACGCCATTACATCAATACAAAGAACCCAAATACATGTTTAGTTAAAGTAATTCCGCCAATCATAACAATCGAACAGTTTGCACAACATATGCGGTTCTTTAAGAAACTGTATCACCAAGTTCCTAGGCTTTATTGAGTATGGGTTTTCTTATCTGTCCGGATTAAAGATAGATCAAGTGGACAGATTGCAAACCATATATTTCAATCGATTACGCTAGCCGCGGTCCATATACAATTCAAGGGTATTTTACTTTGAAGTTTTAGTTTAAATTATCGTTACCAACGTTTAATTACAAATACAAATTAATCATGAACGTAAAATGTCAAATATCCTATTGGTAAGTAATTGATCGCTGACAAATGTCAGTCTTTATGATACTAATAATTTAAAACCCATTTACACATTTATACAATTAAAACGTCAGTCTAGAGTGATTGCGTTAACAACATATTACCCAAGAAGTCCAAATAAGTTCTAAACTAACATGAAAATCAGCAACTTTTGCAATTCAACGTGAACGAAAGTAGGTTGCGATACTTCCGCCTTGGGTCATTTTCCAGTTTCCTTAAATTATAGATAACGCTATCTGTCCGATACATTGTAATGTTTTTTTTCTTCAAATAAATCCGGTCAATGTTATATCAAGAGCTTAATTTTTTTCAACATAGCCCTGTGGTTTGGGGTGAATATTTTCAAAGTTTGTTTATATATTGAGAAAGGACAAACGTTGAGGTAAAACATGTTATAATGAAAATCAACACTAAGACAAAGAAAATACGTTGCATTCTGAACTACAAATTGATACATACGTACAAACGGTACCTTATTCAACGTGTGCTTTTAAGTAACATCAATACATCAAACAAATTTAAATCAAAAGGGTGTTCGAAAGCGAAATATAATATATTATTATCAAACAATCGGCCATTTAACTATTGAGTACTGATGTGTGTAAATATTCTTTATCAACTTGCTCAATAAAGCCACATACAAATAGCTTACGAGTATCGCGAGCATCCGGTTGAGTGATTAAACGTGAACTTTATCATCATAAATACTTTGCACTTTGTATACACTTATCTTACCGATATTGCGGTGATAAAGCAATTCCGCTTGTGTTCGATTTATATATACCATCATAATTCAGACTCAATTCAATTTAAATTTAAATCAACTATCCAGTTAAGATACTTGTGATGTCTCTGTTTTAATTTAAAGTGAACATACCTGATGCATGTTGTTTGTACAACTATTTGTACGTTTAGGACACTGCACGAAACACATTTCGTTATAGTTATATAAAAACTTACCTTTTATTTCCCAAAACATGTGGTGCCTACCGTACATAGTGTGACATTTAAAAGACATTGTGTTATGAAACAGGTCATAGTTGAATGCTAATATTATACGAGTTTTTGTGAATTGAGAAACCTTTAGGAAAAAAAAACATTTTTGAAATCGCGTACACTGTAAACGGACGTGATATACTGCACATAGTTTAACAAGCTGTGCTCTTGCTATTGTATTTTGCATAAGTTAAATACCCCAATGGATTAAATGTTTAAAACGTAGTCTGGTACTACCACAACTGCAATACATTTATACGTGACCCCAGCAGTGATGTGTTGTTTTATTTTAATTTTACTTAAGGCATTGCTATTAATGTAGTCCTGAATAATTTAAGTGGTTACTTACCATAAATAAATACATGCGTCAAAGTTGTGTTAGGGGTGTAATTGTTTACAGCCTGTAATACTACTTTCAAATGAGATGCATAAACATGACCTATAATGTGCACTAAATGATGATAGGTTCTGAAATCGTGTTATTTAGACATTATAAACTAATACTTGAACATTCATTTTTAACCGTGTTCACTCGATTACCTAACGTGAAAAATCAAGTACTTTCCTTAAAGAAAAACTGTTAAATAGACTGACATATACACGCAATCAAATAACTAGAAATATTATAATAACTTTTCGGCATATAAAGCAGTGTTTGACAACACAAAACTTTCCATTGAAATATCGTAGATAAATATGTATTACATTGTCAATATTAAAGCCAACAGGTAGCCAAGGGTAGTGTAAAAACAGACACAAAACACACTTTATTTTAACTTAGATAAAGTTTGTTATTTTGGAAAATATACCGTATAAGGCAACAAGTATGCATGCATGATATGAACTTAATTTTACTTAAATTGTGACAGCTGAAATTTTTCGGGGAATAAAATGAGTGGTCGGATCGTAATTGTTTGAAAAAGGCTAGTTCAGGCAAAGCTCATTAATCTGAATGACAATTGGATCGTTATATTTTTTATTTACATAAATCACCCGTTAACCTATAATATTAGATCACGAGTAATAAAAACGACCCAATATCAACGAATCTCATCAAGTCATAATACATGTTTATAAAAACCAACCATCAATGAAATCAGGACTGTGGTTTTGACTTTTGTTAAGCAATGTAATATGCCGTCGACAGGAAATAAGCGGCAGCAATGCTTGAAGTCAGTTCGAAACAGAAAGGGGGTCTCATTTTCTTTTACGGGTATTTCAAAATACACATGAACACAGCTTAAAGGAACAGTGTACGTAACGATGGCGTTACCAGTAGTGCGAGTATGCTTGAAGTGGAGAGTGCGAATACACCACAACTGCAACCTAACTGCTTTTGTCGAGATGTAGAACATGGCAAAACGATTAAGTTTGAAAACAATTCTTGCAAATATCAGTTGTTTCATTTTCAGTTTGTGAGTCTGAGAACTTGTGTCATAGTTTGCTCGATATGTAACGCAATTCGCCGTTATGGCGTGAATAGTATTAACAAAGTCAATGTAGTTTATAACAAGGTAAATTTGGCGAGTCGGTTCCACTCTATTAGTGTCTATGAATCCGTATAATAACGTATGATGAAATAGAACAACACGTAATATACAATTGTTCATCCAACATTAAATCATGAAATGTCATTGTATAATTCGATGCTTCAAATTCATTCAGTTACTTGTCAAAGGGCACGCGTGTGTGAATGTCATAGTTTATTTACATGCCATCGCTGAGTCTTCAGGATTACCTTATGTGCTAACCTGTAAGGCCACAAAATACACAAATTGTTTTGTCCAAGGTCAAATTTCCATCTTTAATGGACTTGAAAAATATTGCCGAATTCTATGTGAAAGTACAGTATTATTTTGTCTCACTAAACCAATAAATCGTTCAACGTGAATTATGATGTTGGCAAGTCTTCTAGGTCTTTTAGACATTTAAAGCATTCAGCTGAGATTTTTCTCTCGCAAAAAGCAAGTTTTGAGAATTTGGTACGCATTGTCCGAACATTGCCCGTTTCATAAACAATTCTTAAGTTTTTCGTAAGAATTCTGCGATTTTTACGTAAGAAAGTTCTTACGCCAATTCCTACGAACGTTTTATAAACACGTTCGCAGACTTACGAATTCTTACGAACCTTACTAACGCAAAACCAGTCTGCGCTCTTTAATTGAAGGTTTGAAAAGACTTTAAACTATTATTTGGCGCAATCTGTCAGATAACAATAAACACTACGAAAACTAGTAGAAAAGCAATAAAACTAATAGTTATGTATACAATTATTTTTCGTCAGCAGAAATGCTTTCAAATGAGGTCGACGTTTTATGACGCTAAACGTGTTTTTGTGTGACGTTAAATAACTGCAATTGATTAGGTGAAATTCATTCAGGTGAACTGAAACATATATAACTTGTGATCTTGGTAACTAGTTCAGACGAAAAAGGCACTGACACCTCGCGAAGTTATCGTTTATAATGTACACAACGTTTTTAAAGTTGGTTGAGTGTAACCGTTGATTTGTTGTTGAAATTTAAATACCCATTGCCATTGCAAGTAAGATTGATGACATAGCAAAGCTTGCAATTAAATGTTAAATGGTGAAAATAAACTCACAATTAAAATAAGTGTATATGAAAACATAATTTGTCAAAGTTTCTATACGTTTGTGATTCGTAATATTCGTTATTTGGGAAACACTTCAGTACAGTTTTCGGTAAATTTGACAAGTTAAACCGTGTCGCCAGAATATGAAGCATGAATTCGCCAATGTTTGAGAACTCCTTCAAACTAATCTATTATATAATGATATACTGCCAATTCGGAAATAATAACGTGGTTATCAGCGAACCTGCAGTTTATATTGGCACTTTGGATCAATTCCTAATCTCGAAAAGATAAGGTAACACATATTTAAATATAACAGTAACTAGGAAGTTTGTGGCGCTGTATTATTACTACTTTAGGTACCACTCCATTTTTGACAAACTTTCAAGAATGCGCATTTTCGCAATTTTATATAACCAAGGACACGTTTAAATAATAATTTGTTTATGAAACAAAACAGCAAATGAATCGGATTGAAAGAGTTTACCACAGTAAGTATTGTTTCAGCAAAACATCAGTTTTTTTGTTTAGTTAAACACAACAACAGCAACAACAACAAAAACAACAACTACTACAACTACTAGTATAACAACACTACTACAACTACTACTACTTCTACTACAACAACTACCACTACTACTACTACTAAATGCATATTATATCAGCACGTTTTTATGTAGCACATTTAATGATACATGTAGGAAACAGAACTAAGAAACAAAACATTCTTAAAAACTATATACACATCGCTCATTATTAAACAGCACGACACGTACTTATTAATTCGCCTGTTGTTGTTTTTTTGAGAATGACATGATGTCGATCTGTGATGTGTTCATGAGTTGTCGTATAGATAAAACGTTGTCTATCCCATCAAGTTGACTTTGTACATGTTTTGATGAAGCCGATAAAGCCATAATAATACTGCCGCTGCAAAAACGCCAGATTTTATACAAAATGTCACCTTTTACTCAAATCAATTAACGATTGAGTCGATGACATGTTTGCAATCATGGCGTGCCTTTAATCCAGCGCTTCTAATCGATTGGCAGCTTTATGCATCCCGAAGCGGGTTCGATCCAAACGAACAAAAGTTCAAACAGTTCAAGCCAACCGATAATTAGACCCTCGCGAATTCGAGCCATCGGACAGAAATTTATATGAACAATAGGAATAAAATATCGGTGCTTCGAGGAGAGTTCGAGCCAACCGGAAATTCGAGCCAAGCGAGTTCGAGCTATCGGGTTTCGATTGTATATATTTTCAGTTATGTACTAAGGATTTTAGCCATGACCTATATAGTTTAGAACATCTATCCAGTTAAATGAGTCAGATACGTACATGCGCTATATAGTTTTTCCATGATCATTTAATTAAAACAAAACCGTAATTTGCCTGTGTTCCATAGACTCGGATGTTATTTATATTCATCCGTAGAATAAACAAATGACCAAATCAATAGAAAATGACTGCCTTTTAAATGGTATCATGCTCGATTTAAAAACAATCGACTTGAACATGTTCTGCCAGCATAATGAAAATAAAATACTCATAATATGATTAATTCATCATAATGTTGTGCTGCAATAACTAATAATATGTGAAACATACCTTATAATTATTGAACAATTAGTTCTATATTATGTACACTTATATTAACATGTACTCGGTAGCCAGTTTGATTACTGGATAATTACCGCTTCCTCCACAGCATGTACTTCAAAACTTGATAATATGATCTGCGGTATGTTTTATCTGATACTAAAACTTGTCAAAGTAGTTGTTATTGCCATTGCAGATATACCTGTCCTAATGAACATCTTCACCATTCTTTGTACGTGGGCTCTGATTGTGTCACAAGGTACGATGTTAGTTGTATGTGCTTTAATTAATTCATAGATATTACTTCATAAATTTGTGTCGGAATAACAATACCGAAATCCTATCACGATTGTTTTTTTTTATAAAAAGTATGAATGCACAACCATGTTTCAGTGAAATGCAACATCCCAGTATTTACGCATCCTTCTGGAGGGGACCAAACTGCACCACCGTGTTCCGAGAACATGCCATTATCAACTAGTGTATATGCAGTTACTCTAGCAGATACAACAGGCTTTAACGTAACAATCTACAGCCAGATTCCGCAAATTCCCCAATTTCAATTGACTTTTGCGGTTGTACAGTGGAACTTGATTACGCCGGCTGCTGTTACTATCGACCGAGAACAAAACCAAAATTTTACGTTTGTGTTCACGTAAGTTAATGACCGTTGTAGCTTAAAGCGATAGTGAATAATCTTTGATGGTACTTTAAACTATATTGCTTATTGTATATTAAGCATGTATTATATAAACGTACAAATGTATTATTTTAATATATAAAACACAATTAGTTCACATTTTACCAGTGTGTTTTGCATGCACAATTACAATATCTTATTAATAACAAGCACAGCGTTACAGACGGTAGTACAGACACTCGAAACACAGTACTGAGCGTCCCGTTGACTTTGATCATAGAAGACGAAAAACGATAACTTCCCCCAGTTTCTAAACAATTTCTACACACGGATTGTTTATCATTCAGTGACCCCGGGTGTGTAATTACAACACGTTTTTGTAGATGTTTTGCATGTTTCGTCTTAAAATTCAATCTGTGTAGCTGTGAAAAAATCGTGCTTGTCTTTTGACAGTGTAAAACTATAAACAAAAATACATAAAAGTCATAACTCGATTTTTAGACCGCATATAAACCGAATTTTAGTTTCTACTTTTGCAAATTATCGAATAATATTAACAGAATCAAAATATCTCATAATATTTACACTATATGAGTGTTAGATAACATAACAAAACATTCGTGATACATATCTTCTTTCTTGCAGGATTCTTTGTATTAACGATACTAGCTACAGATGCCGGTGCCTCTCCGAAAATCACATATTCCATAACAGGTAATACAGACACGGTGTTAATCGTTATCTCAAGTCGGATATACTCGTTAATGAAACTGTGTATTCCAATCCTTACACGTGTATACCTGTTTGACACTGGAGGTTTTCGGCAAGTGTATATATTGCACAATTATATAATCTAATCGAATCCAAAAGTCAGCTAGTGACCGTGTTGGGCCTGTTTGTAAATATAATACTTATATTAATTAACGCAACATTGCTAGGTTTGCCTTATATACTAACGTGTTGTGACGTAAAATAATTATATGCGGATAGCAGAACATATGTGTAACATGATTGTATTGCGGGTTTCCACATCCATTGATGTAGATAATCTGGTACCCGTCCTCACCCTAATGGAATTATTCTTTCAGTAGTAAGTATTTGCTTGAAGGGCGGCACTTTTTTTTTGCTCTATGATTGCATTTCATTTAATCTTTTATGCAAGGAGTATTCCATTTCAAATAATATTTGTTTTCTTAATCCATCGATCATTGCTGTTTACGGATTGTTCATTCTGACTGATGTCCAAATCTTTTATCATTGATGATCTGTAGCGGGAGACGATGGACACACTTTTTCTATAGACCCAAGCACAGGAGAGCTGTCAGTGACCACACCTGGCAACCTCAACCCAATCACAATACCATCGTATAACATCTCTGTTCAGGCCAATGACAGTAGACATGTGGTCAGAACTTCAGTGATTATACACGTTTTAGGTATGTTTTAATATGTTTAAATATAAGTGGTCATGTTTTAGAAATAAAGACTACAAATTCAGGATTAGCGTTTAACTTAATTACGTCTTGAATCACTACAGCATAAATGCATTGCCAAATAATAGAACATATGATTTTTTAAATAAAATATACAGTTACATATCAATGAATAAATGATGCTTTTTCAAAACGATTAAACTGTATACCTTTTAACAATTATAAACTCTTTATTACTCAAGCTTTTTCTTTTTTCTTTAATGCCTTTTTAATTCAGGGTTTTAATGTTAAAATAAACATATTTTAAACATTACGTTTGCAATTGCAATGTGTTTATTTCAATAAAGCTATATTTTAAGAATAATACGCGTTAGTACTGTTGGTTATTTTCATAACATTCAGATTATTATCTATAATGTAATATTTTGAACACAATCTGTATGCTCTTAGGTATCAAGATGTTTCTGTGATAAAGTTAGAAATACAAATTTAATTAACTTATTGCAAAACGTGTTCCCAATTTCGAATTAGCGCCTGCAATCTTGCTGTTTAGTTAAACCTATTTATTTTAGCTCGATTGCATCGAAAGCCGTAGGCTTATATAAACGCTCTCGAGTCCGTTTCCTGGGACTAGAACCAGTACTTGGTGTCTTTGGGGGAGATGAAAGGAACGCTCCCAGTGGGGTTCGAACCCATGATCTCCCGATCGCTAGGCGGACACCAAATCCACTACGCCACGGCGATCTTCGTGCAATCTTGCCGTAATACATGAGAGTGGCATATATGTTTAAGAATAGTGTTTACATTGTTGAGTAATGCGTGTTGATCAACACTGGGTCAAAACGGTAATAGACCCTTACTTTACTATTGAGGGTGCATGCATTGTGAAGTGCACTTCAGTAATTTACAAATTGGCGAGTATTTATGTTTAATGATTGAAAGTGATATTTTATAAACAGTAATGCACCCTGACATGTTTCTAAATATTAAAGTGTATGCATTATGTTAATGAGAATTTACCAAAAAAATTTAATATCAACGTTTTCAATATAAATCAGGTACTCGTTATCCCCATAACGATACGTTTTATAACACAAGTCTAAAAACGATTGTATAACAAAAAACTAGTATCGCGATAGATATCACAATTGACACGCTAGTTATAATCTTCTCTTAATGGGGTTTTTGAAACGATTCTCTTAATGTAAGTAGACCAACATTGATGCTAAAAGGTTAATAAAGTGTTACATTCATATTGATTGAAATTGTATGACTCGTATAAATTGATCGTTCCGATGCATGCACCCCAGTTTTTATAAATGTGTTATGTTAAAGTTTTGTGTTGTATATATTGTCCTGTATTGTATGTTCACTTGGTGACTTGCCTTAAGTAAATGACTTCTGGAGGTTAACACACATTTATCTCGTAATAATGTCTCTGGAAATTCATTTTCAATATATTTGGAAAAAAAGTAATGACCTATTTATTGTGATTAACTGACCCACACGTGCAAAGGCGTAGTTACATCCACACAACGTAGATCACAATAAAACCAAAGAAGTTCATCAAAACGTTTTGGTATATATTGTTTATGGTATGTTTTAATACATTATTATACGTGGTTGTATTTATTTACTTTGTCATTTTCTATCTTTGATGCTTATTACTAATATGTGTGATATTTTTTCTGTAGATGACCCGTGTGTTCCAACACCGTGTGCTAACAAAGGAACATGCAGTAGGAACCATACACATTATACTTGCACGTGTACTGTTGGTTGGTTTGGAGATACGTGTAACAAGAGTACAGTCGTCGTAACGGGTCTGTATATGGTTTTAAATTTAACTACGTTCACATCAATGTATTCTTTTTGCGCCTGTATACGGTTCTAATTATCACTTTCTTCCCTTATTAAATAGTGTTGCTTGGTTTGAATTGCCGACATTATTAAAAGGTTCTATTGGGGAATTTATTTTGTACAATACCACCAAATAATTTTAGGTTACAGCTTAATTATTACATGTCGTTGCATACATTTTTTTATAGAACGGCCGCGGAATCGTCATTGAATCTCAAATTGTAACTTTGTGTGCATAAATGTAGTATAATAAATATCCCTAGCATAACGTCTAGATAGTATTTAAATGAAAATAATACCAAACGGAACAAACCAGCACTTACATTAAAAAAAAGTTGCACGTGCTTAAGCAACGTCAGTTGGTCCGGAAAAAACGTGTAATGAAGGTATTAATACAATTCAAATACGCCTTTGAAGTTTTTTCTGATGTATGTATTAAGCTTTTACACATTAAACGGATACTGTCATGCGTATGATCTGGCCATCTTCTGGACTCAAGGAGTTATATTTCAAGGATAAACCATTGAAAATCAAATTGCGCTTTCACTCTCTTTGCGCCTGAATGGAAGGCGACTTATAAATGAAACATTTAGCAATTTAAAGCAGACCTACGACAACATCATTTATATACAAAATTGCATGCGTATTTTCCTCAATTCGCTTTAAAAGCGCTACCACTGATGTAAGTATTAATTTGTAGTAAATAATATTTTATTTGTATTCTATTTTTTTCTGAAACGTATAAGCATTAAGTTAATTCCCATAATCCATCACTTTTGGCAAGTGTCACAAAAAGAAATCAAGTCTTGTGTTATTTTGTTCACCGTTCTAGACCCTCGTTGGTTAAATGTAGTAACGAATAGTAAACCAATCGCAAGATCTTTTAAACCGAAACGTGTAAGATGCAAAAATCGCAAATAGCTTACGATTCGGTACTGAACTAGGTGATCCTATGTCGTGTATTGACCTTAACCTTATTATCACAATAGTATCACATGCTTATTCTCGGCTGCTCTCGTCAATCTCTGACAAACACTTACTGAAAGATGTTCATATGACGATTGTCTTTTTAAATGGCAGAAATATTAGAATCTCATCGCAATTGGTTCCACTTCATTTGGGCAAGTTATCTACTAGATCGACCATATGCACATTCCAAAAGCAACAACTTATATATTGTGAAAGCAATGTCTTAAAGCTAATTTTGCATTTGATTTTTGCGCAGGTAGTTTTATCAATAAGCTGATTCTGATTGTACATGTTACAACCTAAGAAGATCCTGACGTTTCGAAATGCGTTTTGATTGTATGTCTTTAAACATTTTACCTACTCACATGGAGGCTTCTTAATGTATGTTCGATTTTCAAACACTCTCGATACTCCTTGGAAGTATCACTGACGCGTTTAGGTGGCACCAGATAACTCTGACCGTGTATATATTGAATAGATACACCCGCGTAAAACAGAATAATGCGCCGCCATTTATAAAATCCCGCTTTGACGCCGTGGAAATACGCGCAGTATCGCGGTGGTCAGCTTCAAAAGCTCGATGTTATCTCGGGAATATATCATGACGCTTTAAACAACGCTGTGGTAGGGCATCGCCACTGGCACGATGGACATCGCGGCGGTCAGCGGCGGAATCGATGTGGTCCTCGGCGATTTCTTAACTTTCCATCCAATAAGAGGGTCATGTTCTTGAAAACAAAACATATGAAATTTATACAAACATGAATATCAGTAACATAACTTTTTACTTACCCCATTCATTGTATTACAGGGTCAGGAAAGTAATATAGGCGAGAACTTCGCTCTCGCCAAATCTACATTTACTTCCCTCTATCACACCGTGTGGGGTCAGCAGAAACGAAGTGTAACGAATTTGTCTTACCAAGTAGCCATCATATGATTAAAAATGATCTCCGTAAAACAAAATGAAGTCGTGGCTTTTCAATTGTCTAAACGCATTTTAGCTCTAAGTAAAATTGATTTGTCAATCAAGTCGAATGATCGATAAGTGGTTCTCTCTTTGATGTGTTATATTATTATTATTACGTTATGTGTAATGTTATATAATTTGTAATGAATGAAAGCATATGGACCTTATCACGAATAATTTAAATATGTATGCGTGCTGTTAGGATGTTTTCCTATTATACAAATGAGCAACCAACTTGCCTGGATAAATTTTCAGAATATCACAATTATTATAGCAAATACAATTAAATTCTGAACCGCACGTATATTTCTAGCATTATCAAATGCATGTTAGGCAGAGGATAACAGTTTGCTACAAAAATGACTTAAACTTTATTGAACGAAATGATTACATATTGCAACGTAAGTGGAACATACAACGTTCTATATTAGATTTATGCAAAGTTAGCCTTGATTTGTTTCAGCGGACCCATGTGTCTCTAACCCGTGCTTGAACGGCGGCACGTGTGCAGTTAATAGGACGGCATTCAAGTGCAGCTGCACTTCGGGCTTCCAGGGACCAAACTGTTATTCTACCGTTCATACAACAACCACATCGACCAAATCATTTCCAGGTGAATATCATTTCAATATTAACATCTAAATAACGACATACTTGCACAATAGTGACGTTATTTATGACTTTCGATGATTAGAGCAACACATAATTCATGATTCATTGCGAAGAAATATGTTTTTGTTTTGGTAATTTAATATGATGTTATAATAATTACGTTAATAAATTATCGTACTGAAATCTTAATTCACAAATCCACACTGGAACACTTTGGGTCAACAAAGTGTGCGCATGGGTGAGCATGGGTGCATTTACATTAGACCGAAGTTTTTGTACAATCTACCGTTGCACAAACAACATTTGGAAAACACGTTTCGGTATTCATCACTCAAAGAAACAGTTAGAGACAATATACACTATGTTTTCAATGAAATTCTCGATTGCGTTATCAAATCATGACCTTGATTTTAAAAGTAGCCGTATGACACTGGGTGAAACTCAGTCTAATATACGTAGGAATAATATACATAATAGTATGTTAGTAATACGGTGTTCTTTTTTGTCCTTATATCTCAAAGAGTAACCTTGTCTTAAACGACATCCATTTTAACCTTTAAGTTTGAACTTGAAGAGAGCTATCTGGTTTGTGTGTGAAACGCAACGTCTGATAAACGTTAACATATGCGAACAGATACTTGATAGCAAGAACAAGCTCTATTTAAGCATTTAAATCTCATTTTTCACATTTGACATTGAAGTATGATCTTGACCTGAAAGATAGATAATTGTTTTGTTTATGTGTGTGTTAAACACCGCCTGGAATAGGGTTAACTTGGGCAATGTTGTTTTGAGACACTAAAATAAATTAGGAAAATATAACAAATATTAGCCCTGTGCTATCATGAAAAAGCTTATCCTTGACGTTTGACTGGAAGTATGACTTTTTACTTAAAGGTGTCTGTCTTTGAGTGTGTATATGTTATCCAACGTCTGATATAGATTAACATTTTGTGTAAAGTTATTTTGAGATCCATTTATTTATTGAAAAGTTATATCTCGGACAAGCTTTCAATTTTTGTGTGTTAAACATTTAAACTAGAAATATCACCTTGACCCTACAATAATCAACCGCCATTGTGCCCCCAATCAAACGTTTAGGCGTGTTAATTTAATTCAAAAGAAAACAAACATAGTATCGGTATTCTACCTGTGGGTGAGCCTCGTCTAATGTCAGCTCTAAGGTTTAAATACATTATTACCTTATGTTTTATCCACATTACTGTAGATGATCTATGTGTTCCATCGCCGTGTGCTAATAACGGAACGTGCAGTAGAAACAACACGCACTACAAGTGTACGTGTGCAGCGGGATGGTTAGGAGACAAGTGTACGGAAGGTACGGTAGATGTAATCGTCTTCATTATGTTAACATTATAAATATCATCTGATTTCTCTAGTTTTGCTTAACACGAATGGCCTTGTAACACACAAGCTTAGTTTTATACTTGCTCGGAGAGGAATTTTATATCAGAATAATCTAATCACAATTATGAAGCAAGTTGCAGCTCTATCATTTATTGTCTTTGTAGAAAATGACTTCTTATAAAACATATGTTTTATTTACAATCGATCTCGAATAGGCATTACTTTTATATAAGTTTATTTTAACTTGTACCCTTCAAATAACTACAGATAGTAATGCTAGTTGTGCATCTCGTTTGCTATATTCAGCGGCTCCGTGTTGTTCTGCTCCGTGCTTCATCGGTACTTGTCATAGAAACGGAACACGTTTCATATGTTCATGAAACATCGGAATGTTTGGCGAAACCTGTAATTAAGTTTCTAGACGTGCGTTTCATTAAATTAGCGTCTCACGTCTTAGCTTTCTGTAAATGTGTGTGACATCGTGTGGTCGTAATGCGCAAGTGGTATTCACACTTAAGTCGTAACTTATTTTAATTGTTAGGTAATGAATTTTAATTGTTCATATGTTCCCCGACTATGACATAGCGGCTTTAACATATGTGTTGTCATTATGCGTCGGTATAGCACAATATACCTAACATAACTTACACCAATTCGTATATCAGTTTTCCTTGTTGAACATCAATATTTTAAACTCTTAAAATGTTTTATATATGTAGCAAATCCATGCCTATCAACGCCATGTTTGAACGGCACAACGTGCGAAAGAATCGACACAAATTACACATGCATTAGTCCTAGTGGTTTTCCGAAAAATTATAGTGAACTAGGTAACATATAATATCCCGTGTACTTCAACATTGTTTGTAAATCCCTCCTCCTTTCCGGAATTATTCCGTTTTGGCACGTTTGCAAGGAAGGGGCAAAACGTCAATATGCCAACACGAAGGAAAGACACAAGAAACAATATCGTTTCGGCGCCGTTCATACCCTCAAACGTGAAAGAATGACGAATGTTAAATGTGAATACTTTATTTTACGTTTGTTATCGTGTTTTCACTTACCCGAAATTTCAACAGTTTGAAATAGTAGAAGTCAACCGACATTGGCATATGGTAGACCAGACAAACGTTCCGCAAATTATAAAGTTCACATACTTGTGGCAGAATTGAAACCTGTTGTTGCTGATGCCCGTGGTAGATATGTTTTTCAGTTACTGAAATGATCATGTGAGAGATGGAGATGGTACTGATGAAATAAAACCTGTGCCTATTGTAATCATATTGTCATTCAACCTGCATTTTACAAAACAATTTATTTAATCATACACGGATTTTTATTTTGGACACGATGTCTGACACACCTTAATTGTACCCTGTGATAATAACGTTTTAAATGCGGAACAATACCCTACCCTTCATTTGCAGTTGCAATCCAGCTTTACGAAAATGTGTTCACTAAATTGTGTACAACCTTCCAATCGAACCAAATTATTTTATTAACGACTATGTCAATGTTTCCGTCCTAAAAACGTGTTTAACAACGTGATACACATACAATTTATTATTGATATTATTAATACCTTGATATGTTGTTTTAAGCGAGATAAACATCATATGGACTTGTGTATTGTGTTTTCATCAGAAAGGTGTATTATAAAGAACATATTGTAACTGAAATGATCGACAGCAATAAAATATGTAGTGCTTAAATAAAACGTGTACACACGCTGTCTTAATTGATACAACGACAATAATTTCGTGTTTCTTTGCTTGTGTGTTGAGTATCTTTTTGTTTAAAGTACTTATATTTCTCAACACAGTTACTAACTATCTTTAAACACTTGGATAAGAATGCAGTTTAGCGACTAAAAGGCTACCTTTATATCGAAGTTTCAGTAGGTACGTTAAACCATGCAATGTGTTTTGTAATCAGGTTTAAGTTATCTCAGATTGTTTATTAAGCTCTAAAATAGTATGAATAATGCACAACAGGGTCCCAATACTGTGCAATAGTGTACAACACGTAAAATTACATATTCCCTTTAATTATACATGCGCTTTGATAAAACGCTATTTTTTACTTTGATCGGTGTTAATAGTATTGATATCATTACTGTATTCATTATGTTTATTCAGGACCGCTGTTTTGTTTAATTATAAACAGTAGTTGTTTTCATGTTTTGATTTCGTTCGTATTGCATTAATGAGGGTGGGTGTGCGTGACCGTTGTCCTTAGATGAGTCTCTGCCGACAATATATTTTCCGTACTCTCCCTTCCGCTTAAACCATGTATAACCAACTATAATAAAAAAAATATTAAATAACATTTTTTTCGATTGCTGTTCAAAACATTTTAAACGGATGTGCCTTTTCTGGTCTTCTACCAAATAAAACTAGTATTTGTAAATGTATATATTGTAAATCCCTTTGTTGGATTTTAAATTTACTAATAATAAATTCATGTTTTAAACACAATACTGATGCATTTACGCACTCAACTGCCTTTAACAGTGTTTTGTTTTAATATATCTCGCCGTTTAAACTCATTTTTTAGCGCATTTCTAAATTTGAGACTCAAGCGATGATCTTGATCATGGAAGGTTTTTAAACGTAAACATCTGTTTTACATCTATAGTTTTTTATTTGGAATTGTAAGTGCAACGTATGTCCATTAACATAATTATGTTGATCCTTTTCCTTGTCCTGCTTTGTGTTGTATACTTGTCATTTTTATTTCAACCGCTTGTTTATACCTTTCGCATTTGATATGTTTGTAATATACACTTATAAGTTATTTATGTTTACCCACAAAATGTGAGTAATATATTCAAGAATACTTGTTTTCAACCATTATAATAGTGTGTGTTATTTCACAGTATATCTATCAAATGCAAATGTGTATATCATTATCCAAGCTGAAATTGATTGAGTGCCTTCGACTTATGATTCAACTCGCGGTGAAATATTCAGTTTGAAATGAGTATATTGTATCCTAAGTCCGCCACATCAGTAGCATTAAATATGTCTGCAAAACTGTAATGTAACGTGTCTCATTCAATTGGTTAATTGTTTCAAACGAAAACTTATATCATAGGCTTATAAAATATGAACCTTTTTATTATTAATTGGTTGCAAATAAATCGTTTTTTTTTAGTGGATGCGTGTTTCTCCAACCCGTGTAAGAACCGCGGGGTGTGTGCGGTGAATGGGACAACATTCACATGCAGCTGTACATCAGGTCTCCATGGATCCAATTGCAATGCATCCGGTCCGACTACTAGTAAATCAATAGGTGAATACGGTTTTAATATTCGCATTTAAAGTATATAATAAAGGCCTTATCATTTACTTATTTCATGGATCCGTGTGTATTTATCGAATGCATGTAAACGTTATAGTATCTTAATTGCAATTTAGTTGTTTCTATAAATACAGCAATGATAATTAGTTAGACATAGTGTTTACCCGGCGGCGTGTCCAAACGTTACCTCTGCATATGCTAGCGTTTATGAAAATGAAAAAAAACACAATTGATTTTGCTAAATATTGGCTGCTTTGTTTCGAGACAACAGAGAACGATTTTTCTATTATTTGTTTTTAACAAACTCAATTGATATATTACATAGAGCCTTATAAGCAACACGAATGCGTTCAAAATATACTTTCTGCAATTGTTGATATATGTGTGCTGTCGAATACTTAGAATTGTTACTAACAATAACAACATATAAACGAATTGAGGGAAAATCGATTATATATAACAGTGTCCGCGCTATTAGGTGAACGCTTTTTTCTCGATAACGGGTTACACATTATAGCTTCAAGTGCGCATTACACGAGTGAAATAACTATATATTTATAAGAACCCCTTTTACAAAGGATAAAATACTCTGTATTTCCCTCAAAACAATAGAAAATATCCCTATATATGTTAGTGTTAGATTGATTTATGGACTAGGTGTTTGTTTTAACGCGACGTTCAACTGGTTTAAACCCATTGAACCCATATTGCCATCTATTGACCGTTCCAAGGCGTTGTCCATAGCTTTAATCATTTGTTTTAATTACTGTCGTGTTGTATGCATTATCGTGTTTGGTGTTTCTGGAGTTTGGTTTATCCTTTCTATTCTAAGCGCGAGAAAAAACAGTAATTATATTATGTACTGGCATTTATCTTACTTTAATTTAACGATTCACTATTATGTGTGGTGACAACGTATGAAATGGAAGATATTTCAAATCAGTTAAAAATGCAAAAATGAATACATTCGAAACTAGAGGAAGTGTTTGATCGAAATATGTATTATCATTTGACATTAAATTCATCTGTATATTTTTGCCCTTGTGTGATTAATCAATTTATTATTTCAGTTGATCCATGCATCTGTAATCCGTGCGCAAACGGTGGGACTTGCATGGTCAATGGGAGTTCGTTCAGTTGCCTATGTGTGTCTGGTATGACGGGAAATACATGCTCCACAGTGGTCGCAACGGCTGCCTCAAAGACTTCACAGACCGACACACAAGATCGAGGTCGATACACGTATAAAATACAAACTATCGCACATTATTTGACAAATCATAGCATTTACCTAGCGACAATTTATATTAACTCAAGTAAACTACATAGAACCTTTGATGTAGCATAATGAATATTTCGTTGCTTTCGTGTTTCAGAGAGCAAGACTGATAGTTCCAGCAATTTACTTGCAGTTTACATCGTCGTTCCAGTGCTGTCTCTATCGGGCATTTTGATCGCAACAAGTGTAATTCATAAATATACAAAGAGGTGAGATTATGTTAACAAGTTAATGTAATGTGCTTATTTTTTATTTTTTTTATTTTACTTTAATTCTTTTTTGCTAACTTAACTTAAAGGGACTGTCCACTAGATTTTGGCATGTATTGA
>VMBQ01012698.1:0-19982 GCA_007657795.1 Dreissena rostriformis
ATGTCAAACATCTATTCATGAACTCAATTTGCTGCAGTGTAAACAATAGCATGGTAAAATTAATGCTCTTTCAACAGAGTGTGTAAATGTAAACAATCTGGCAACACAATGTTTTTATAAACTTTATGGTTAAATGCAATTTCCCTTCAGAACAGGTCTACATGTGACGTCATATATAGTCTACTGACACCATATGGAATATATGGGGTCAGCATGTGACGTCAAACAGCCAATGAGAGAAGAGTATTTTGTAGATGGCGTGATATTGCCCTCATAAGTAAATTCATATTATTAAGCAAATATGATCAATTGAATATATACTGTTTAAATTCAAAATACGATATGAATAAAATACGAATTAGCTTTTTACAGTTAGAAATAGATACGCAATACTTTAATATATAAGGCCAAACAAAAAAATAGTCTTGGTTTAGGGAACCCGACAGACCTTTTTTTTTGCCCCCGACCCTAACGATTTTTTTGGTCCGCGGAAAAAAATCCGATGCGGTACGAGTTTTACCTTTAGGGCATTGTATCCGATAACAACAGATCCATTCGTTTACGCTTTATAAACATGGTGGCGTCCACGTCTCTAATGTTGTGCCCACAAAAAGGCTGTCAGGTTTTGAGGGTTACCCCAACCTCATCAACAGCAGCTGAGATTTTTGACGAGCTTCATGGGCCGGTGGATGGGACATCTTTCTGGAAGGTACTCGTCTCATACGTTTAACCAGACGTTTTTGTAACATTTTGAGAGATAACTTTTATGTTGAAGGGTTGATTTTTCTGAAATTTTATCTCAACACAATTCGGTTCCCAAGTAATAGATTCATACCAAAATATTTGCTAAAAGTCGATGTTAACATGGTTAATACCGGAATTCGAGTACCGAATTATTCACTACTGAAATTGTCCGTCAGTGTTTACATTACCCGGACGTTTGCATACATGACGTGTTCTCTTTTGTGAATTCTGTACGCAGGTTTAGAGCATTAGTACAGAGGGTGATTAAAAGGCAAAAGGTGCATACAGAGCTAGGAATGATGAAATGAAGAATAATATACAACAACTAAACACCACATGTGCAATGTTAATCATTTGGTCAGTGTTTAAACAATCATGGGTGCGTTAACTGACCCCTTTTCACCCTGAAATCAGTCGACTGGTAAAAAAAAAATACCTACCCTCCTTCATTTTTCTGACCATGTTCCCTGAACCAAGACTTTCTTTTGTAACTTGACACTTTAAAATGTCGAGTCTGCTTTTTCAGTGTTGCTAGAAATTACGGATTGTTTTACACAGTGCAATGCATATGCTCTGAATATTAATATGTAAGGATTTAGCTTAAAGTGAGAATGCACGATTTTGTCAAATATTTATGAATTTATATCAAATGTGTGAACAACTTATTATACATATATTTCAATATAAATTAAAATACAAGTTAACAAGAACATGTGTTGAAAAATGCGAAAAAGGCCAGATATTTTATTCTGAAATCGAAAATGTCTGTACAGTCAAATTCGCCAGCATGTTTATCATTCATGTACGATGTGAATCTAAATTTAGTTTTAGTGCAGATTCGTTCATACGACACAAAGACATAATTTTGTTTTACGGATTATTTTAATTTCCTGCAACTCCGATCCTAATAAAAAGACGAATGCTTCGGTTATTGTAGGAAAATATGTACGAAATATCTTCGTCACAATCGGCTCGGGGCGCTAATTTGTCTTTGCTGCATTTTATGAAATTCGTCTTCAATGTATATTTTTTCTTGCCTATTTTGTGTTATTGTTACATATTTTTATCAATATATTACAATTTAACACATATAAAAATCGTGCAGTCTCACTTTAACCTAGAAATATATTTGTTGACGTTGTTGTCTGTGAGGTTTGTAAAATTCCCAGTGTGCACACACAACACAGAAGATAAGACTTAAAAACGTGCTCAATTAATTAAGGTGCTCCAATAATTTTAGGCCTCCCTCCATGTGTGTGTGTGTGTGTGTGCGTGTGTGTGTGTGTGTGTGCGCGCGCGCGCGCGCGTGCGTGTGTGTAAGTGTCATAGGAGGACAATTACAGTTACAGTTTTATAGCCAGTCAATAACGGCTTTCAATCAATTGTCACAAATCATCATTTCCCATTACTAATCTTGTTCTAATCAGCCTGTAATGCATGCATTAACATACCATGACCACTATTTACCATGACCACTATTCATCATAACACTTTCATCACATGTAGTGTGAAGTTGGAAAATAAAGTGTTCTGCAGGTTTTACAGGCTAGTTTTACTTTTTATCAATTCTGATCATATATCTCAAAAATGTTTATTAAAATATATTTAATATAAATGTTATATTACTGTATCAAAATTATCTTTAGATTGTTACATGCTTTTAATTGATTATCAGTCATCATATACAAATGTACAAATATTTGATCAGAATATTTATGATGACTGGTAATCAATACAAAGCATGTAACAATCCAAAGATAATTATATATATGTATATCTATTGTCCCCTACCGGTTTCACCAGAGGGGACTTATGGTTTGCGCACTGTCAGTCAGTCAGTCAGTCAGTCAGTCAGTCAGTCAGTCTGTCACACTTTGCTGGATCCTGCGATAACTTAAAAAGTTCTTAATAATTCTTTTCATGAAACTTGAAACACGGACAGATGGCAATATGAACATTATGCACGTCATTTCATTTTGTTCCTACGTCAAAAATGATGGTTGCTATGGCAACAAATATATTTAAAAAAAAAACAACAACAAAAAAATAATCTGACAATGGTGGAGCCGGTAGGGGACATCATTGCTTGCCAATAGTCTTGTTTATTTATTTATTATAAATTATAATATGAAATGTATAGATAACACTTTAATCACACATAGTGTTTAGTTGGTCCTCCAACGGAATAGAACCCCGCTCGCATATACAAATTAATATTATATACGTGGACATAAGTCAAGAGTTTATTTCCAGTTCTTGTTGCGTCTTCATGACTGCCTGTATGTGCGGACCTTCGCATGTGACATTTCAGGGAATTTTTATCTTGGCCAAAGTAGGTCAAATTTAACTCGGCTGCCCGAGTATTCACCAAAGATGTATTTTTTAGAAAAGGACCATTTTTAGCGTGGTGGCCAATCAGACCATAATGTGCTCTTGTAGTCATGGACATCTGTGGCTCATCAGATGAGTAATTGAGATGCCAAAAGATGACGGAGCCATGATATATTATTTTAATCAAGAATAGCCTTGCATTTTTTATATATAGTAATTAAGAAGCCCAAAATGTGATTGATATGTTGGTGTGCTGTGATGAGTTATGTGTAATATATTGCATGTGATTGTTGTGGATCTGTCTGGAGCGGAATTGAGGAGGTATATAGTCCAACTGTTTGCGTAAGTCAGTCGTAAAGGAAGATTTCGACTTGTTTCAGTTCCCGGCGCGCAGAACCCGCTGTCCTCCTACAAGCGCACCCCAACTTATCCAAACCCGGCCTGCCCTCAAACCCGACACCGAGCCGCCCACCGCAGAAATAATGAAACAAGGGCTCCCACATCAACCCTCTTGCTGCCTGTGTCAACAGGTTGTCCAGTGTTTAAATAGATCGTTATGCCACTGGGTTGAAGTTGCGGGAAAGCATAAAAGGTAAGGTGTTATATGTGCTGTTTCTTGCCTTAGGATGGGGGAATTATTAGAGAATATATTAATTTATTAATTCCCAAGTTAGTTTGATGTAAAAAAAACCTACATTTCAAGTTGTTATTCTATGCTATAAAGTTGAATTAAAGGAGTCTCACTGACCCCGATCCAGAGACGCCATCGCCCATTCCCACCCACTTTCTCCCCAACATCCAGGTCGTGCACCAAGCAGGACAGCGGAACACCAGCACCCTCTTACTAATTTGATGTAACTTTTAAGCTAATCTATTTTTGAAAAAAAAAATATGAGCTATTGTCATGACCTGAGCGTAAGCGTCGGCGTCTGCGTCCGGTTTAGTTTTGTGTTTAGGTCCACTTTTCTCATAAAGTATCAAAGCTATTGCATTCAAACATGGCACATTTACTTAATGAGGGGACTGGGCAGGCAAAGTGAGATAACTCTGGCTGGCATTTTGACAGAATTATGTGCTCTGTTTATACTAAGAAAATTGAAATATTGGTTAAGTTTTGTGTTTAGGTCCACTTTATTCCTAAAGTATCAAAGCTATTGCTTTCATACTCGCAACACTTACTAACTATCATAAGGGGACTGTGCAGGCAAAGTTATGTAACTCTGACTGGCATTTTGACAGAATTATGGCCCCTTTTATACTTAGAAAATTGAAAATTTGGTTAAGTTTTGTGTTTAGGTCCACTTTATTCCTAAAGTATCAAAGCTATTGCTTTCATACTTGCAACACTTACTAACTATCATAAGGGGACTGTGCAGGCAAAGTTATGTAACTCTGACTGGCATTTTGACAGAATTATNTTTAGGTCCACTTTATTCCTAAAGTATCAAAGCTATTGCTTTCATACTTGCAACACTTACTAACTATCATTAGGGGACTGTGCAGGCAAAGTTATGTATCTCTGACTTGCATTTTGACAGAATTATGGCCCCTTTTATACTTAGAAAATTGAAAATTTAGTTAAGTTTTGTGTTTTGGTCCACTTTACTCCGAATGTATCATAGCTATTGCTTTCACACTTGGAACACTCACTAACTATCGTAAGGAGACTGTACAGGACAAGTTGCATAACTCTGGTTGGCATTTTGATGGAATTATGGCCCCTTTTTGACTTAGTAACTTTGAATATTTTGTTAAATTTTGTGTTTAGATCCACTTTACTTCTGAAGTATCAAGGCTATTGCTTTCAAACTTTTTATACTTTCTTACTATCATTTTTAGCTCGACTATATATAGAAGAAATTACTTCCATCAATTGAAGCCTGAAATAAACAAAAATAAACACACTAGTATTTTTGTATATGTTCTACCAATTAAATTGAGTGGGCGTGCTTGCATTTGCTTTCTTGGAACACGTGTGGTTATTGAGAATTCACCGAAAGCTGAAGACGATCAGTCTGTCATATATCACATTTCCAGTCTGACACTTAAATACATGTAGTTTTGAAATTACTTTTGATACAAAACTTAAAACGTTCAATGAACATGTGACATAACTCTGCTACATTAAAGAACAGAAGCACGGTGTATAAATCAACTTTATCCGATTCGGATGTTGAGATGCGGTTTAATGACGGAAAGAAAGTTACACAGGTTGGGCCTAAAAAAAATAGGTCCGTTTCCGGTCGCCCGACCGTGTCTCCAGAATCGGCGCCGACCCTCAACTTTTTATTGGGGTCGCCAAAAAAAAAANTACCGACCCTGTTTTTTTCCCAAGGAGACCGGAAACGGACCTATTTTTTTTGGCCTTGGTACAATCATCTCAAATAAAGTAAGCATACATTCGACAATATAAAGGCTGCCGATACATATTTATAAGTACAATTTATTTTTCACTCGTTTGCATATTCTTCCTGATTTTGAACTCATGTTAAATCAAATCGCTAAATACTCGGGTCATTATATCAGGAATACCCTATCCACCAACAAAAAATGCTACAAAAAGGTATTTTGAATGATCCTTGTAGGGTTGAAGTAACTTTATAAACCAATGTTGCACTCCTACAAAATCACTTTCCTACGGAATCCGGATAGTGCGATCTATAATCTCGGCTGTCTTTCATCAAGGGCGACACACGACACACGAAGCGATACTCGATATTTTGCGCGACAGTCGCGGCGACGCACGATATTTTGTGCGACAGTCGCCTATTTTGCGCGACTGTCGCGCAAAATATCGTGCGTCCGGAATCCGGAAAGTGCCATCTATAATCTCGCCATTCTTTCATCAAGGGCGACACACGACACACGAAGCGATACACGATATTTTGCGCGACAGTCGCGGCGACGCCCGATATTTTGCGCGACTTTGCAAAATATCGTGTATCGATTCGTGTGTCGTTTGTCTCCTTCGATGAAAGAATGGCGATATCGGATGCACGATATTTTGCGAGACAGTCGCGCAAAATAGGCGACTGTCGCGCAAAATAGGCGACTGTCGCGCAAAATATCGTGCGTCGCCGCGACTGTCGCGCAAAATATCGAGTTTCGCTTCGTGTGTCGTGTGTCGCCCTTGATGAAAGACAGGCGAGATTATAGATGGCACTATCCGGATTCCGGACGCACGATATTTTGCGCGACAGTCGCGCAAAATAGGCGACTTTCGCGCAAAATAAGCGACTGTCGCGCAAAATATCGCGCGTCGCCGCGACTGTCGCGCAAAATATTGAGTATGGCTTCGTGTGTCGTGTGTCGCCCTTGATGAAAGACAGGCGAGATTATAGATGGCAATATCCGGATTCCGTACTTTCCAGACAGCAACTATTATTCAAGCATTGATAGATTCTTACTGGATTGCTCTATTTGTGTCTAAGCAAATGTGTCCTGTTTGAGATTTAGCCTGTACGTGCTACATAGCGTTTGAAAGGTTGTCTCCTTTGATGATAATTACACCATTTCCATCGAATTAAAAATAACTGGCACAATTTAAACAGAAATTTACTACACAGAGAAATATAATTTAGGTAAGTTTACAACATTTTCTGTGATATTGTTGTAAATATAAAGCGGTTCAATCCGTCTGACTTACATAACTTTTAATGCAGTTGCCATTGTAAAAAAAGAGTGCGTATTTGTTATTGTTGCCCAAGTAGTGGAAAATTGAGTTTTTGCGAAATCTTGATTTCTATGCAAGGGCTGAAAGTCAAAGATCATTCTAATAATATCTTCTTCTAAATTTGGCATTGGCATTGTAATTTCTTCATTTAAGGTTATAAACAGTAAAGAAAAGCACATTTTAGTGACGGGGTATGGGGAAAATGCAGACGAATTAATTTGTTTTTCTTTTTTATATATATAATTTTATAACACACAGTTTTTCAACTTTTGTTTATATAATATATATCCCCAGAACGATCTTGGATAAATATATATGAATTTTTCTCTAGTTGTAATATGCCTTTTGGTCCTATAGGCTTAAGGGCACCCATTCAGCTGTTGATGCTTGGGCGTCATAAACAACAAAATAAAAATACAGACCACCATTTTACTTACATATCAGTCCTGCGTGTGCTAGACACTGCCTCAAACATGTTTTGTAAACCCTTTTTCAACATTGCCAGTATATTGGGCTTACTCTGGGTAGATTTCAGTAGTTTTAATCGGAGCAGTACACGAGTAATAATTGTCGCTTTTTTCAGAAATGTTTAAATGATGAGTACCAACACAGTCAGACAAGATTTGTGTACAATAGGCAGGGAGGAGAATGAGAATTCAAAGAATAACTGGGTTACTATTCAGTGGAAGGGGACGAAGGGAATAAATGAAGCTAGTTTGAAGCGGAAGGACGCTCTTGTAATTGTTGCCGGTACTAAAGTACATAAAAACTGTCGTCAACAGTACACACATGATAATAACATTAAAAGTTATGTTGCAAAGCAAAATTTAAGTTCTATACAAAAGAGAACCACAAGCCAATCAAGTCGAGGGTTTGACAGTCATAAAGACTGCGTTCACTGTGGTTTTACGGTTGAATTGGACAAAGGGCATTTTAGCTGGGTACGTACTGACCAATTTGCGGAGACTGTTTTAGTGGTCATACTCTGAGAAACATTGCCTATGGGATAGTGGCTGGGCAAATGTGAATATTCAGGCATTTGAGGCGGTTGGGAACAAGATCATATAATCATAGGAAAGTCGGCCTTTATTTATAAATTCAAGAGGAAAGACAGAGCCAAACCTTTTGGCAATTGCTCTGCTGTGTAGTTTGCTTAAGTTCCAGCGTTTCCTGGTGGTGTCAAAGTCTGGAAAAATTACCCTTGAAGACGCATTGTTGTATGAGCTGAGCCCCTATCCTCCAACCCTCTTTGAAGCCAAGAACATACTTTGTAAAGCAGAAAGCCTCAGATCGCTCAGGAAAATAGTGACCCTGCTACAGACGCACCAAGTGCGGCTTTGATGAACTATATTCCTCAAACAGATTGTTGAATGCTTGATGGGGGCTCTTTGCTCCATCGTTGACCATGGGGAATGGGCGACGCATATAACGCAAATGTAGCCTTCACTGTAAGGCATTACAGACAAGAGACATTGGTGTTCGATGGCTACGAAGACGGTCCTTCTGAAAAAAGACAACACACACCAGAGACGAGCAAAAACTTGAACTCTATTGTGAGCTTCCCCCAAGAAACATATTGTTCATGCAAAAAGGAGGACGTTTTGTCTCGTTACAAAAACAAGGCACGCATGATTGCTCTGATCAGCACAGGCTAGTGTTTTTCCCAGGCCATTTTAGCGTGGCGCTGCGCCATGCCGCCCTCCCGAAGCGTCACTCTGCCTTTTCAAAGCCAAAAACCGCCACACGCCCTTATTAATAACATCTTTATTGCCTTATGACCTAACTTGTCCGCAAAATCAGCGTCTGCAACATGTTGTCTTCATTGTTTCACACGTGATTATGTGTTAGAAATGCATCCTTCAACTTAATGATAAATATTATAATCACATTAGAATTGATAAGTAATAATAACCTATACAAGTAAACCCATAGCCATTATAATTGATAAGTTATAATCTATAACAGTATTTTCATAGCAAAAAAGGCACCACATGTATAACTGCCCTTTTTTGCATAAACCACCCGTTAAAATGCCCTTTTTGAATTTACTGTGCCATGCCCCTATGCCCTCCTGGGAAAAACACTTACAGCTCTGACTAAAAGAGGATATTGTGTTGCTCTGTAACCAGGAGATGCATCCGACGTTGATATGTAAAAGAAATAGTTGAACGATCCCATCATAGCAACACAACGTTGATGGACGATGATCAAAATTTGCTCATCTTGCTCCTGCATTACTCCGAAAGGGACGATAAGACCATCTACTTCCGCTCTGATGTAAACAAACAGTCAAAGGAACGCAAAGTATATAACATTTACCTTTTGAAATAACTTTTGGGAGACGCAATGTGCAATGAGTTGCGCTTTGTTCCTGCTTACTCAGGCTTGTCATTCAACTTCAAGGATTTTCGGCATCAGAAAAAGTCAGTCTTTCAGAAATAAGTAAAACCAGTTCCTATCATGAAGTCATGTGCTAGTTCATTCCTCCTTCCAAACAAGTCTCAAGAGGACCTATCAGATCTTGGCAAATGCTTGATGATGAATCTGTTTGGTTGCAAGTCCAATGATTCCTTAGAATCTTGGCGCCATAACATTTACACAAAGAAATTGGCTGCTGTCGAAACATTTTCACTCCTTAGCCACTTCCCCCGACATCATATGCAACAGTATTCCATAGCCAACGCTTATAATATCAACTCATTGCATAGGTGGGGATGGAAAATAATATAAACCGGACTGAATGAGGATCGAAACAGGACATCGACAAATTAATTCCAATCTTGAACAAAACAAATGCTGTGTCTGAAGAACTATTGCAAGTAATCTATTATAACTGTTCTATAGGATGGACTCGCTTGCACTGCTGTATATGTACATCGCCATACTGAAAACTGTGACAATCCAAACAATTTATAAAAGGCCGGTACTGAGGAGGAGGACCACACCGACAATTTAACGCTCTGAGAGAAATGTTGTGGACATAGGTGAGTGTGTATCAGGTGATAGTTTACAGCTGAATGTCATACATAGGATTTCATGATAATTCAATTGCTTATTTATACCAACAATTCAATAAGTGTGTACCTTGTCTTCCAAACTATGTCGATTGACATAACAATCATAACGCTTGAGTCAAAAGTTATGGACGTGTGGTCATTCGTATTCGTCTTTTTGGACGTCATGTTGGATATTTGTGTAACATAATAAACTTTAACTATGTCTGATGATCTCAATGTGTTCTAAGCCCCCCCCCCAAAAAAAAAAAAAACAACCTAGATAGAGAAACCAAAATCTTCACATTGGAGTAGATAGTTACATAGTTATGTTAGTTACAAGGTTTTGGAGGACATCTTGGTGGCCATCTTGAATAACACTACTTTCTGGAGGTCCGAGTTTGTAAACGTTTGATATGTTATAAAGTAACTTCTACCCTACCAGGATTAGTTAAAATACCTTTTGTAGCAAACTTTTGGGTGTCAAAATGTTTATTGACCTGACTAGGAATTCAAATAATATTAAAAAGAGAGCTTTATTTTGTGTATAAAGCTCATGTTAACCGAGTAAACAATCATCCACGCAGAAAATGCAGTATTGCTTGGTTTATTTACATGCGATCCTTTCTAAACAAATATATTATAGTACCAATCATATCTTTCTACTCACTTTATACAAAATAGTACTAACATACATGTATATTTCTGTAGAAAAACACACCCAAGATTGGTTTCGTCATATTTTTGTCATATCTCTCTAGTTAACTGATGAAGTTTCGAAATTACAAATGCATCGAAAATTGATCTCTTTATTCAAAGTTGTCGCTAGAATAGACGCATGGTTTTAGTGTGAATCTGACGCATCCTACTATCTGCTCCTCACTGAAGTCTTTTTTATTTTTACAAAACATTGTCTCTAAGATGAGCATTGGCAGATCAGATGGAACCTTATTTATTTATGGCACTTATTTATCGCCAGCACAATGCGGACTGAACATCATTGTCGGACACACCCAAACACGATGACAGCTTCATCAAAATGAGACAACATATCAAAATTTTATTTTAGTTACGGTTATTGGTTGAAGAAAAAATCGTTCAAAGGTGAAATAAGGAAGCAGATACAAACAACAAAGTGTCTCAAAGCATGAATATTTCAAAATATTATGCAACGTTTTTTAGCATAAACAGTACCTCTTCTGCTGCCATTCGCACAAACTGTTTCGCGGCGTCGTTCCATATTTGGCGGGAACCGTGAGTACCCAGCATATTTCGTTCTCCTTCACTTCCTCCCCGGTGAGGCGCGACCTGATTGTCGCCATGGCATCGTCCTGTCAATGGAAAACACAGTACAGTAAATTTCATGTGACAATACAAAGTCCTAGATTCGTCATCGATAACTCATCAACGTAGTTTTCGACTGGGCCACTCACGAGCAAGGGCTTGCTATTGTTGCTGGGTTTTTTTTCCGGTGAGTAAAAATAATATTAAAGAATAAATTCCTGATTTAAGTATCAACATCGATGGCATTTACGCAAGTGTCCATGTATTAACCCATGGGCGTCAGAAAAAGCCAAATTTTCAGAACAGTCTGACAACATGGTGGAGAATTTGTATTTTGAACCAACTGCAAGCCACGTGGTGATAAGTGTCGCACCAGCCGGCGCTATTGTAGAAATACTCTAACTAGGGTCCAGATTACCACTAATTTTAAGGAGCTTGCTTCTCGTCAAGGAGGGTCCAGATTACCACTGATTTTAAGGAGCTTGCTTCTCGTCAAGGAATCAGTTGCAGTGACCAAATGATGCTGAATGTCATTGCCATTTGTGGAAAATTCAATCAGACATTGATCAAGTTTATGGTGAAGATAAACTCCTTCCTGATAAAGCGAGACATGTCTGTCTTCACAGCGTCGTCTGTCACTTGTTGAACAATATTGCTTTCTCAACAATGAAATGACCATACCGTACTATTGCCTTCTACATGTAACAGTTTAGTCAGCGGTTTACTATGGAAGAGAATGTCAGCCAGTCCATTTGTGATGACAATGGCATATGGCTTAATAGCAACAGCATGTTGACACATTGCAATTACATGTTGGCAGCGCTATAGATAACAAGCGTATTTGCGTTATTACGCAATTAAAATAACCAAAAACGTAATTAAATTCAAAATAAAGCGTACACAAACGCAAATACAAATATAATAACGTAATTCCCGTAAAAAACCTTGCGTCACGAAATGCAATTCTTACGAACACCGGGCGTATTTTTAGACTGGTTATTTTTCGTAAAAAAATGTACCGGATAGTTATATGCCGTCCTGTGAAGAAAAGACGGCAGTCTTTCCAGCGGTTATCAATCTTTGGGGTATTATTGTAATTATTCTTAGACCCGTCCGATTTCTACTTTCATTTTCTGAAATAATCAAAATGGCCACTCGTGGACGAAAAAAGAGAGTCGTTACACAAACGGAGGAGCAAAACAGTCGGAGTTATTCAAACGCTATGCGGACTAAATTTCATAGCAAATTAAGCGATTGACCAAAATATTTTCGACGTGCATGTATTTGTAAAGCGTCTGTTCTTTCAGTTTCTATAACGGTGCGTAATAAAAATGTCTAAGCGAGGTCGAAAGACGTCCGCGATTGTTGCGCTAAATATATGTCGATCGCAAATTTTTTCCAACCAAGTAGGCACGCGCGAATATGTGCCGAATCATTCGTGTTATCAATTTGTTAGAAACAGTGTATGTAGCAGTTGAAAGTAGCGAGTTGACATCCAAAAACATGACAGAAAGTCCCGTGATTGAAAAAACCTGTCAAAAGTGGAAAAAGTCATATCCCTGGTTAGAAATTGTTGACGTTGATGGGACAGAAAAAAAGTTGAAATGTGCATACTGCACCCAGTCTGTGCAACAGAAGTAAAGCAGCAATGATTTTGAGGTATAAATGTAATAACTTATTTCACCCTATTTAAAAACTGAAATTTAAGGACCAGACTTTGATCAGAAATTCAGTAATTGTTTGCTGTTATGTACAGGTACCTTTTTGAATTCAATTTGAATAAATAATATAGTAACCTTAGTAGATTTTTATTATATTATATATGTCATTCCCTAAATTACACAATTGAGTAAAAAAAAAACGGGGGTGAAAAACCCAATTAAGCTCAAAAGTAGGGGGTGAATTTTTTTGCTAAAACTCTATTGAATTTACAAAAACCCTATTGTTGTCAAAAACAGGGGGTGATTACCCAATATACCCCAAAAGTTATCTATAACGCTGCATGTTGGTATATTACAAATGTTTATTGCATTGTGCTTTTTTTACAAACATACTGCAACTTACATATTCCTTTGTCCTTCGTTACGTTACTTGCCTTCACATAGTGCATCTGCCTTTACTTGATAAATGTTATCTCATTATATTGCATGAGAACGCATTCATTTAGTATCATGTTTGAGTTCTTATTGCTTTTCATTTTGTATATTACACATTGAAATAATCCTAGTAAGTTTGGTTCAAGTTTTAAAAACGGAAGTTTAACAAGACGATAGCAATAAGAACTAAGTATATTACACGGCAGGGAATCAAATGCCACTTAGCAATTCATACAAAGTGGAGAGCAAGGAATTTGAAAGTTTCGTTCAGTCGCTCGGGAATATAAAACAACTAGAAATGTTTGGTTGACTTATTAAGCACCCGGCTATCTTTGTCGAAAAATCCATAGCTCTGCTAAAGAAGATAAGTTAAGTGTTCAGAAACAAATTGACGTTTGGTTAATTTATTTGTATGTGTGCTCTTTTGTAGGGGGTTCAGAAATAACTATGTATTAGAAAAAGTTCAGTTGAAGTTTCTGAAAATTATATTAAAGGTTAAGGCCAGTTCTGCATCTTGTATTATACACCGAGAAACAGGAGCAAAACACATCCAAACTGATATTGAAACTAGAACGATTTCTTTTTGGTCTCAATTTGTCCACCCATTGTGTTTTAAATTATCAAATCAAATTGACAACATCTTATTTAATATACATGCAACAGAAAATGCTAAGTTTGATTGGATATTCGCTCTTCTTATTTCCTTGAGCTCCTTGTGGAGCATAGGTCCTCGGCAACAGTCCTCCGGCGCACTCTGTATTGGGCTGCTTTCTTTAGCTCTCCCCATGAAATGGTACAGTTCTTCATTTCTTCCTCACAGGATCGCCTCCAGGTGGTCTTAGGGCGTCCGACTCGTCTCTTGCATTGGGAATTCCACTGTAAGACCTGCCGGAGGTCTTCTGGAGGTTTTCGCAAGGTGTGACCAATCCACCTCCATTTTCGCCTTGCGATCTGTTGTCCAATGGGATCTTGGTTTACCTGTTTTCATATGTCGGTGTTCTTGGCTTTGTCTGTCCATCTGATCTTGATGATGTTTCGGAGGCACTTGTTCATGAGCCTTGGATCTTGTTTGTCAGAATATTGGTGACTCTCCAGTTCTCAGAGCCGTAGAGGAGGACAGACTTGACGTTGCTGTTAAAAAATCCAGAGATGTACTGTGGATAGAGAGTGATGCTGCATTACAGACTGGCCTTAGAGTGTTGAAGGCATATCTGGGTTTTTTCCGAGTCTAGCCTTGATGTCATCATCAGAACCGCCTGTTGCTGACACGACGCTGCCCAGGTAGGTGAAGGAGTCAACCTCCTTGAGCTCTTTGTCTCCAAGGGTAATAGGCTTCTGCTGTTTCTTGTTCATGGCATTGGTCTCTGTCATTTTCAGGTTAATTTGCAGTCCAGTTTTTGCTGCTTTTCTGACAAGGTTGTCTGTTTTCTGCTGCATGTATTGGAAGCATTGGGACATCAGGCACACGTCATCAGCAAAGTCCAAGGACTGTTCAATGATGACTCGGAGCGTGGCGATCGGGTCCGTGCATGACTTGTATGTTCTCAAGCCAGCTTGTTCTGGTCTGAGTCTTTTGTCGACTGAATTTTTAAGTCGCTCTAAGATGATGCGGGTTAGGATTTTGCTTGGCACTGACAGTAGCATGATGCCTCGCCAATTTTTAAAGGTCTGCTTTATTTGGAAGTTTAACGGGTGTCTTTTTTCCAATTTGCCGGGACTCTTCCTTCTTCCCAGATTTTCTGCAGATGAGGCAGTAGCATGGTGGAAGAGTCTCTCTTTAGTGATTCTGGTTGAATTCCGTCTGGTTCGGCTGCATGGTTGTTTTTCAACGCCTTTTCATGGCCTTCTGGATCTCAGCTTTTGTTGGAGGGTTGGTGTTGACTCTGAGTGGAGTGTCTTTAGGAGTGATATCCGGTCTCTCTGATGGTTGAGGTCGGTTTAAAAGGTCCTTGAAATGTTTGGCCCATAGTTGCCTATGATTTTCCTCCTTGGTGATAGTATGTCACTCGCTGTCTTTGACTGGTATGTTTTGGGTGGACTTCTTGGTAGAGATGGTTCTGGTGATCTTATACAGAGTGCTGAGGTCTCTCTTTTCAGCTGCCTGTTCTGCTTCTTTTGCCAGGGTGTCTATTTTCTGTCCTGGTATTTTTCTTAACTTCTTTGTTCATGCTAGTGAATTTTTCCTGGAGCACCTTCTGTTCATCTTCATTCTTTGTGTTTTTGATTTTCTGTTTTATGTCTCGAAAGTTCTGTATCAGGTTCCAGGTGTTGCCGGAGAGCCTTCTTTTAATGTGTTGGCTCTTTATCCTAGGACTTCTTGGCACGTGTATTTCCATGTGTCCCTTAAGCAGCTCCAATGTTCTTCCATTTGCATTTCTTCTGTCACCATACCTAAGGCCTCAAATCTGTTCTTAAGAGAAACTGAGAAGTTTTTGTTTCCTTAAAGCCTGCTTCTTTTATTCGTTGGATGTTGAATCTAGCCTGAGATCTATCTGCTGTGTCTCTGAAGGCCCGTAACTTGATATTGATGACTCCCATTACTAGCTGATTGTATGAAGCTACGTCGGCTCATCTTTTGGATACTATGTCCTGTAGGCTGTGTCTCCACTTTCTTGAGATAGTGATGTAGTCTATCTGGTTTCTTCTCTTGTCATCTGGTGAGATTTAAGTTACTTTGTGGAGGTCTTTGTGTTAGAACGTACTGCCGAAAAAGACCAGGTCATCGAAGGCGCAAAAGTCTGTGAACAGCTCGCCATTTTCGTTCATATCTTCGAGGGCCTGGGTACCCATGATCAATTATTTCCATGTGTTGTTGTGTCGCCTGACTATGGTCAGGGGACATATGTAGGTGTTACTTGCTTCGGCGGTGTCGGCGGCATCCGCGACGTACGCGACGTCAGCGGAGTCAAACTTTTCGAAAAAGGCTCATAACTTCTGTGTCCCTTCAGATATTGCTTTTATATTTGGTATGCATGTGTATCTGGACAACACCTTTCCATGCGCATACAATTTTTTACCCCTGTGACCTTAAAAATGAGGTCAGCGTTCAGATTTCTAAATCTGCGACCGCGATTCGAAAAAGACTCAAAACTAATGTGTCCCTTCAGATATTGCTTTCATATTTGGTATGCATGTGTATCTGGACAACACATTTCCATGCGCATAAAAATGTTGACCCCTGTGACCGTGACCTTGAACTCGAGGTCAGCGTTCAGGTTTCGAAATCTGCGACCGCGATTCGAAAAAGGCACATACCTACTGTGTCCCTTCAGATATTGCTTTCATATTTGGTACGCATGTTTATCTGGACAAGACCTTTACATGCGCATCAAAGTTTTGACCACTGTGACCTTGACCTTGAACTAAGGTTCCGCGTTTAGATTTCGAAATCTGCGACCGCGACCCAAAAAAGGTTCATAACAACTATGTCTTGAGCTTTACATTAAACATTACATTTTTTGATAGATTTGTTATGCCCCCGGCAGCATCTACGATGCGGGAGGCATATAATGTTTGTCCTGTCCGTCCGTCCTTACGAAAATCTTGGTTAACCCATTTTGACCATTTTGTCTGACATCAATACCGCTTGATACAGAGCTTTGATACTTGCATGAATGTTGTCTCTCATCATCCTGCACACACCAGCATCACCCAACCTCATTTTGACCTTGACCTTATTTTAGACTAAGACTTATTGAAATGGGCCAATTTCTTGGTTAATCCATTTTGATCGTTTCGTCTATCATCAATACTGTTTACTACTAAGCTTTGATACTTGCATAAATGTTGTCTCTGATCACCCTCAACACACCCACATCACCCAACCTCATGTTGAACTTGACCTCATTTAGGACTTATTTAAAGGTAACAATTTCTGCGTCATTATTACAGTGGCATTGGGCCAGATCCTGAAGGTAAAATGGTGATTCTCACAGCTCCAACAGGAAAGGCAGCGTACCTCATAGGTGGTGCAACTATACACAGCACATTCTGTATTCCAGCAAATCAGAGCCTACAAAACAAGCCACTTAATAGCAGTAGCCTTAATACTCTCAGAAAGAAGTTTGGTGACCTGAAGGTATTGTTCATTGATGAAGTATCTATGTGTGGAGCAAACATGTTCAACTTCATTAACCTCAGACTTTAAGAAGTGAAACGCACAACTAAACCATTTGGTGGTGTCAGTGTTATCTGTATTGGTGACTTATTTCAACTTCATCCGGTCATGGACAGATGGATATTTCACTTGTCTACAAGAGACTTTAATGTTCTGGCTCCAAATATATTGATAGACAATATGAAAGTTTTTGAACTCACTGAAATTATGCGACAAGCAAATGACAGGACCTTTGCGCAGGCTCTCAACAGTATAAGAGAAGGCTTACATACAAAGAAGGATACTGATCTTCTCTCTGCTAGACTTTTAACAGAAACTCAAACTGATTACTATCCAACCAACGCCACTCATATTCTCTTCTACAATAAGGCAGTACAGTTACATAATTTAGAATAATTTAACCGGGCTGTTTCTCAAAAGATCACCAACAAAGCAATGGACGTTGTTATTGGAGACCTCCTTTCAGATGTACAGAAAACAAATCTGCAAAAAGCACCTGCATAATCCGGGGACTCCATGGGTTTACCTATGGTTTACAGGACAGCTATAACGAACTGACTGTCAATCTTGATGTAGAGGATGGTCTTATTAATGCAGCCACTTTACCAAAACAGTTGCTTGGAAACTAAAGATTGTTTGGATTCACTTTGATGACCCGAAAATAGGCCTTCAACTATGAAGAAATAGTTATCGTCTTCACCAAAAAGACATTCTAAAAGATTTGACACCAATAACACCAGTAAAGAGACAATTCCCAGTAGGAAAATACAAGAACGCTTCAATTCAACGTTACCAATTTCCCCTTAATCTCACTTGTGCGAAGACAATCCACAAATGTCAAGGAGACACACTACAGGAGGTAGTGGTGCAGTTAACAAAAGAGAGACGCCCACATGTTCACTATGGTACTTTAAGTCGTGTAACTACCATGAGCAATGTGCATATTCTCCAACCCTTTGATCCTTCAAAAATAACAGTGTCTGTAGATGTTGGGCTAGAAACGGAACGACTACGATCAAACTGCCAAGTTCTACTCTGTTACACACCTTTGTATGCACTACCAGCAGATTACTTTGTACTATGCTTCCACAATGCTCAGTCTGTAAAACTTCATTTTGATGATATTATTTCTGAACGAAACTTTTTAACAGCTGATATACTCATATTTACGGAGTCAAAACTCTGTAGAAAAGACAACTTTCAAATTCCTGGATTTGCACTGCATAGGAATGATTTTGTTGTTCAGAGAACCCCATATGGTACACTTGTGGCAACCAAACCACAACATGAAGTACATGTTGAAGGCGTAAATGCTTCGGTGATAGAAATGACTCTTATTAGTGTTTTGCAACCCGTGAAAATGAATATCTTATGACTCTATAGACCTCCCTTATCAAACACGGTGCCTATACCACGTGACTTTTTAGGATCTGTGTGGGGAGACAACTGTCAACAAAAGCGCGACTCAGGTAACATTTTCAAGGATTTCTTTTTTAATATTTCACCATTTTTAATGGGATAAAGTGGGGAGCCCGCTAATTCCTGAGATTTTTCTATATGTATCATGATTTGTTTTAAACAAATAAGTATTTTGTCAGTAAAGTGCAACCGCGCGTTTTAACGGGTAGAAAAATGAATGATCAGTGTGGGGACTTTATATTACTTTGAGACAGAAACATAACCTCTGGTAAAATTAGGCAATAAACGTTAAGAGCGTAGCTTATAATATATCATTGTGTATGCATTTTCAGGTTTCTGTTATATATTTATGAAAAACAGTTCAAGAAAAACATTCTTATTGTAATATGATCTGTGTGGTATACGTTTTTAGAAGGATCTGTGTGGTATCCGTGTTCCTACAATTAACGGATAAATTGTTATAGTAACTACAATACATATAGTTAAATATTTTTTATATGTAGTCTCCACACTGATCATTCATTTTTCTTTTTTTTTTAACTCTCAGGAATTAGCAGGCTCCCCACTTTATCCCATGAAAAATGGTGAAAGATTTAAAAAGAAATCCTTTAAAATGTTACCTGAGTCGCGCTTTGGTTGACAGTTGTCTTCCCACACAGATCCTAAAAAGTCACGTGGTATAGGCACCGTGTCAAAGATGGAAACCATTTGAACATGCTGTAGAACAAAAGTTGAGAGCATTCTGTAGTTTTGAAAAGTCAGTTGTCATAGGGGACTTCAACACAAACAGTACAACATACAGACAACTTTGTTCAATGATGGAGAAATATCACTTCAAACAGATTGTTAAAGGTGTAACAACAAACAATAATACACGAATCGATTTGATATTTGTGAACTTTGACAGTTATAAAGATTTTGGTGAACTAGAAACGTACTACAGCCACCACAAACCTGTGTGGATAGCAGTTAAGAATTGAAGATAATTCACAAATTATAGCACAAGGGAGGGCATATTGTGTTTGGTCTGTCTGTGTGTTTTTGTCTGTTTGCTATTACATTTACAATATTCACACAAAATTATTTAACTTAGTTGTAAGCATACAATGCATGCGAACGATACATTACCTAATCCATGGGCGATAACGCCAGTTTAAATTGTACTCTATGCCTTTTTAACACATTATTCGTGTTTTTCTAAGTTCAATAAACTTGTACGCAAGTATATATAAATTGCGATCACACGTTTAAATTGTACTCTTTGACCCTTTTACACATTATTCTTGTTTTTCTAATTTCAATAAACGCTATCTAGAAAATAAATT
>VMBQ01012699.1:0-18766 GCA_007657795.1 Dreissena rostriformis
TGTACCTGTAACAATAAGATTTCTTTTAATGTATCTTAGTTGATTTGTATGGGATAAACACACGGCTTATGTGTGTTAATTATATTAATTGCGATTACAGGCGCTTATCAGTAATGAGCATGATGTTCTTTAGATACAAAAGTACCATTATTGTGATGCTTTAAATAATAAAATAACAAACTTTATTATAAATATTTATAAATAACTGAAACAGCCGGTATGAGGTTTTTATTACAATTATTATTTAGTATATAATGTTAAATCTCGAACATAAATTTCTTTCGTACACGTATTAAAATGTCTGTGTTGCATTACATATTTTAACAATTGACTATTGCGTGACAATCGTTGCCATTATCTAGGTCAAATAAATTCATTTAAGATCAGACAATTGTAAAAAAAAAAAATCAAAAAAAATCGTGATGTTAAAACTATGTATGCTTTGAAAATGTGTGATTTACAAAAAAGTAATTTCATTATTCGTAAAGATAAAATTACTTGGGCAATAAATACCCCTGGATTGATCTACCGCTAGCTTCTGATGGGAAACTGACACGGATTTTCTAAAAATTCAATGACCGTCCATCGGGCTATACATCCGCAAACAATAATAACAGAAATACAATTGTATAATTTTTTTCCCAACTCACTTTATCACAAGACTGCAAACGAATACATATACAAATACATATTTGACAAATCTAAAGTTATATGTTATCTAAATAATTAAAGTCAATGACATACGAAGAAATGAACATAGTTAAATGGAAAATGTGTCATGTAAGAAAGGCATACTTAAATATAATACAAACATATTTTTTTTAAATATTTTAATTGAACTTTTATATAAAATCATCTGCATGTCAAGTTTCCTGTATATATTATACTCTTAATGTAAAAATATGACTTTTGTTGATAAACAAGAGTTACATACAGTATTTTGTCTTTGTTGGAGATTACATAACAAATCATAACAAGGAAAAAGATGCTTCTTGTCAACAAACATTTAAAGTTTACAATGTAAGTGCACACTGGAAAAAAGGCTCAATTTTTTAAACTATAGGATATCATATACATCATATTATCATGGTTGCACTGTAAGTATAAGACAGTTGCATGCAATTTTGTGTTGTACAAACATTAAAAAACTATTTAAAAAAAAAATAAGAAAACACTTTCCAGTATGTATACATATTTAATTATAAAAGTATTTATACAATGTAATAACCAAAGAGTCTCTGCATATTCAGATATAAGAAGGCATAGAAAAAACAATATGTATTTGTAAGTATGATTTATGACCCATAGGTCATACATTTAATTTCTTTTACGATTACAAACGGTTCGTTTAAAGTAGTATTTTAACACAAAGTGTACAAAAAAAACAACAATTATCATTAAATAGCATTTAACAATTCCCATTTACTGTTAAATGTTTCTGATTTTTTTTTAAATAGATATTTTTCGAAGTTCTTATATTCATACTTCATGTATTTCTTGGCTCCTGTATTGCTTGGAATGCGTTTAATCATTTTTTCACTTGCATAAGTATAGTTTTAAAAAGCACAATAACATTATTTATTGCTCTAGCCGACTTTGCAAATTTTCTTTTCCATGCATGGAAAAAAGACTATCCATGTAACATCTCATCAATCAATGCTTTAAATATCTGACATTCTCTGACAATCTGACAATTGTATGAATATAATAAAAAAATCGGATACAAAACTAAATTAGCACACACCTGCAATAGAGAGAACACAATTGGTCATTACCATGTAAGCATGGAAGCATGAACATATACGTACACTCGGCACAAAAGAAAAATTGTTTTTATTATTGCGAAAACGGCTCTCCGTTTTAAATTAATGAAAGCACACGTTCAAACAAAATTAGCAGTTTTTTATAATTAAATTGAAGTATATCAGGAAGAACAGTTAAACAATCCCAATGAAAGTCCAAAATAAAAGAAGCGGCTTTCAAAATTAAAATATCCCGGTAATGACAATATCTCGTATGTTACAGTGTAGACAAATATAAGGTTGTTTACTCGCATCAATGTGCTTTCTATTCCTATACCCTGGCGGTTACTTGTTTACATCCATTATCTTCCATCAATTAAAACTATTATTTTTGAGCGGTTATCCTCTTTGAACCTCAATGGTGCGTTGTAGCCTTACACCAGTCGACTAAACATAGACAAATCCATTAAAAGATCTTTTGATGCAGTCATTGCACACCCATGGGGGGGAATATTTATTTTCACTGATATTCTTAGAAGAAATAAATATGAAGAATGCATGTATGCATTCGGATACAAATTTTAATGTGCTGATTATCAGACATCCTCCGATCCTAAAAAAATCAGCATTCAACAAAATTTCATTCATCATGTAAATAACATACTGGCTTTGCTGATTTCGACTAGACAGTGATAACGAAGATGCTAAAATTGGTGTTGATCATGATGATATTTATGATGCTGAGTATGACAGTGATTAAGGCTTTGTTGTTTATGATGATGATGATGAGTTTGAGGAGGATAAGAAGAAAAGATGGGAGAGGATCAAGTTGTTGTTCTACTGCAAATCGCTTAAACCAAATATGAAATGCATTGTGCAGAAATCGTGTTGACACCGAGGTGAAAACCTAGGGTAACACCTCGCCAAGAGCGCTGTTTGTATGATTGCCATACTCGTTAACACCTCGCCAAGAGCGCTGTTTGTATGGTTGCCATACTCGTTAATACCTCACCAAGAGCGCTGTTTGTATGATTGCCATACTCGTTAACATTTCCCCAAGAGCGCTGTTTGTGTGATTGCCATACTCGTTAACACCTCGCCAAGAGCGCTGTTTGTATGGTTGCCATACTCGTTAACACCTCGCCAAGAGCGCTGTTTGTATGGTGGGCCATACTCGTTAATACCTCACCAAGAGCGCTGTTTGTATGATTGCCATACTCGTTAGCACCTCGCCAAGAGCGCTGTTTGTATGATTGCCATACTCGTTAGCACCTCGCCAAGAGCGATGTTTGTATGATTGCCATAATCGTTAGCACCTCACCAAGAGCGCTGTTTGTATGATTGCCATACTCGTTAGTTCAATACTGCTCGCGGATTTGTTCAGCTTTTTGTATTTATAATAGAATTGTGTATTACCTGTATAGTGAATTTGGATGATATTATCATGCGCATGATTTTTAACCGCATTTCTATCATGTTATTCGATTCAAAGCGTAATATTGATCCCTATATGCCGACGGCATATTCATTTTTTTTGTGCCTGCACATATTGTATTTCATATAATTTGATTCTTGTAATAGGACAATTAAAAAAGTTACAATTTACTGTGGACCTCACACAATATAGCGAACAACTGCAATTCCTTAAGCGTTTTAATAGGTTCCGCAAAAAATACAAATAAACGTGTCGATAGCGGCGTAGTGGTCGTCAAGCTGTCAGTATTGTGTTTCTCTCTGTAAATAAGTCAGAATATATAGAAAGCAATTGTTAGCATACATGAGGTACTTATTATTCAACCACGTTTAAATAGATCTGCTATAGGTCTGGTGGCACATCAGTTATTGTTTACTTGCCGCGACTTGTAACAGTAATCATAAAAACAGGGAAACTGCAAAGTGTTGCCAGACTGAAGAACCAGAAAGCAACCCTGTCGACCATGTAGCTTATTTTCTTCCACGTGATCTGGTCTTCATCAATTACATCGTATATTTGTTTCTTTATATCGTTGTTATTTTCAGCTTCAGAGATGGTCTTCACCGTTTGTATTCTGGTCGCTTTTGATGTTTTCCTGAATAACTTATTCATCACTAAGGGTTCTGTTTTTCGCTTTCGACAGACTGCGCATGTCCAAAAGCGGTAAATACCAATCAGCCATTTAGGGACGGGGATTTCCGGATCCTTGCTGTAGACGCGAAGGTTCAGAATGGCCACAACAGTAATCACCGCACTTATAACCATATCTACGANTAACGTCGCCCCAGTAACACAGCTAAGAAATGTAACACATACAAACGCAGCAATGCCTAATATCCTCAGCATTTTTTAGTTTTGTGTGCGTGTACGTACTGATGATATATTATCAGTATATAACGTCAATGTTAAAACACTCCGGTAACAAAGTCCTTTCTCACATAAGAACACGTGTATTCCAATAAATTATTGATTATTACTAATTACTATCAGTCACTAACGTGTCTTCTTTCACATTAACGTATTAAAACCAGCAAAACCAGTTTATGCTCGATGCATATAATATACCACAAGCTTAAAGCGTTAGTATTTTGAAAACAATACTTCAATTTAACTCTTAAACGCCAACGTGGAAGTCAAATATTAACCATGTGAGTATCTGAATTTGTGATAGTTTTAAATGATTGCCGCGCGTATTTAAGGATAACGAGTGTTATTGATTAATTGAATGGTTTGTTATTTCATACGCGCGTTTATTAATGTCTAATCGATCCCGATGCGAAACCTTTTTAGACCATTATTTACTCTTCGTGAATACTCAGATGACTGACGTCGCACTGGGGACAAAATCCAGTTCAAATGAATTAAAGGTGATAGACGATCGAACATAATTTGCTGATTTGTTTTGAATCAGCGCCCTCCCATGTGTTGTACGGTTCGTAAATACCCAGATGACTGATTTGTATTGAAACAGCGCAATCCCATGTGTTGTACGGTTCGTAAATACTCAGGTGACTGATTTGAATTGAAACAGCGCCATCCCATGTGTTGTACGGTTCGTAAATACTCAGATGACTGATTTGTATTGAAACAGCGCCATCCCATGTGTTGTACGGTTCGTAAATACTCAGGTGACTGATTTGTTTTGAAACAGCGCCATCCCCTACACACAGAAGATTTATAACACTCTAGTAGACCTTCGTTACTAGAAGCAATCATATATATTAACACACATATACACACATATACAATAGGAGACAATGCAATTTGTACATTATAAACAGTATTGTAATTATGAATTACAAGGTATATTACTATTTTATGAGCATATAATATACAAGTAGCGTTGTTGAGTATTCTGAAAACAATACTCCAATTAAACTCTCAAACTTCAACGTGGACGTCAAATAATAATCATGTGAGTATCTGAATGTATCACGTCTGTGATCTTTTGAAATGATCGCCACAAGTATTTAAGGATAGCGCGAATAACGATTGCTATTGATTACTTGAATGGTTTGCTATTTCATAAGAACGTTAATTAATGTCTAATCGATACCGTTGCCAATCCTTTTTAGACCGCTATTTACTCTTGGGAAACAAACAAAACGCAATTAAGAAATCCATGTGATGTACGGTTCGTAAATACTCAGATGACTGACGTCGAACTGATGACAAAATCCAGTTCAAATTAATTAAAGGTAATGGACGATCGAACATAATTTGCCGATTTGTATAGAAACAGCGCCATCCCATACAAACGGGAGATCTATGACTCTGTAGTAAAGCTTCATTAATTGAAGCAAATATCCGTAGATGAATGCTACACTAATTAGTGTTTTGTTTCAATTTGAAAGGACTCACATAACACATTTGGACGGTATTCATTAATATGGGCTTCATCAATTATTCATGAAAGGAAAGTTAAAATAAAAGAAGACCTATCCTAAATGAACTGTTTTAAAAAGCTTGCATGCGAGGGAATGAATTGGGACTGGTTACAAATATATGTGTAATGTGTTATTATACAAAACACACTTAACGAGCGGTTTAATTTTAATGTAAATGGCACCATAGATGTGAATGTTATATTGACTTGGACTGAATTATTGTCTCACATTCCATACTTGGAACAAAAAGGGCTTTACGAAATAACTAACGCAATTACTTTGTTTGTTTACTGAAGTAACTAGTGGAATTGCGAAATGAATTACAAACGGTTGGCCTTACGAAATACCTTTTTCAATTATATTGTTTGTTTAATGAAGAAACCTATCGGATGAAAAGGCAATTTAAAGAACAATCACTGGGGCGATAAATCAAGTCACATACCGCAATAATATCATTATATGAATGTAGAGGTTTAGCGATAAGTGGTTTGACCTTAGATGTGAACGCACGACTGTTACCTGAAAGGACGCCATGTGATTCTTGCATAGGAAATATCGTTACACGTAGCCTATGTTATGATGCGTGCTAAGTTGACAATCTTTTTCCAATAATTTTATTGAAAATGCATTCTCGCAATGGTTGGTCAAATGAATATGAAATCTGACAAACGATGCAAATTGACCCAAGCTCTCTTGGACAAATTGTCCACAGTGAATCTAGAGAAAATTAAGACGGCCACCAGTGGGCAATTACAACAGCTGGGATGCTTCCAATGATTAATAAATCGATGACGAATGCGATGAATCTACTATCGATACCAAAACATATATTAAAACAAATCTAAATTACCATTTAATCATTATAATAGTTTTTTGAGTATATCGATCATGACCTCATATTTTGTTTGATCATAGATTGATATTTAATTTTCACTGATCCGTCTAAAAAAACAACGACATAAATTATACCAAATCGTTCCAGATTGCAAATTGATATTGATGAACACACACACAAAAACAAGAAAATGTAACGATACATGAATCAAATTGACAATAACATTTGTCATTTTTCGAAATCAAATCCAACCAAGCAATTGCTGAATCGTTGCTTATGTGTNCACAAAAACAAGAAAATGTAACGATACATGAATCAAATTGACACAGCCAACAACATTTGTCATTTATCGAAATCAAATCCAACCAAGCAATTGCTGAATCGTTGCTTATGTTTCTACCATATATAAAGAAGAACATATTATGTCGAACACTAATATGCATTGTGTTTATCAACACAATGCATGCCTTGTAATAACAATTTACCACTTGAAAACAATATCAAGATAACCCTGGCCAATTTGTCTAACACTAAAAGAGCTGTTAATCAACTGTACGAATTTTCATAAAAGTCTGCCACTCCACTTCATACATGTATATAACAAATATAAATAAAAGACGGCCATTCGAAGTGTCAATTCTAGGATTCAAAAAAAAAATTGGGGAATTTTACTGATAATTCTAATATAACAAAAATGTATGATATTTTTCCTCCTTTGTCTATGTAAACAAAATCCCCCCTCCCATGCAGAATATGGGGGGATCCTCAATTAAGGGGTAAATCCACACTTCCCCCTTTCTAGAATAGACACTGCATTCGTACGTACATAAAAAACATTTTTCAGACCAATGCTTTGTAAAACACACAGAACAATAGCCAAGGGATACTGTGGAACAGATAACATGGTGCTTTCAATGTAGTTTTTGATTCCTTTGATTTATAATTGTTAAAGTAACGTTGATGCAAAATATGCACAAGAAACGACGCTTCAATCCATCACTGATATTCAACTCATAGTGGGCGTTTGTAATAAATACAACCCAAATGAGTTTGAAACATTTACATGGTTTTTTGTGTGTTTCTGTTGTTTTAAGGCAATATGTTAAATCTTCAAAATCATGTTAATCAAGTTGACAAAAATTCAAAAATCACAAAGACATACCGGTATATGTACCATGATCATACAAACACATGTCGTTTGGCAATAATTGCTTTCATATACTGTACTTTAGTCGTTTTAATCACACTTTCATACAATGTATAGCATAACACATATCCATATACGCGTTTTATTACCTGCATGAGGCAACACTTGTGTGGATTGCGGAAACCTTCTACAGTCTACATTATTAGAGGTATGATAGGAGCCCTAACGGAGATGATGCTTAGAAAACTCTAGAATTATTATAATTTATGGAAATAAACATTAATAGAAGCGATACAATTTATTAGTCCAATCTCCAATTGCAAGAAATATAAGAAAGTAAGAAAGGAGAATCCACAATATACGCTCGTAGATTTGTAATAGAATAAGCCATTGATCACCGTTATGGAACTAAACAATATAAATCTGCAATATACATTGAGACATAGAATAAGCACCGGTAATTAGATATGGATCAAAGCATTGTGAAATTAGCAAAGGAGACAGCATTGTTAAAAAGTGTCGGAATATATATAATTAACGGCGACGTGGGGTGGAAGACTACTACCGGAAGACACCATATAGGGATGCTGCGCCTTTGGGGACCGTCTTTGATAAGAGGCCAGACGATGGGTTTACAAAGAGTGTATTTAATTGGGACTTCTCTCAAAATAAGGGCTGGAACTCCGATATTAAGCACATCTTTGACTCATTGAACCCCTATCTCTTATTTGCATACTAGTTGATGGGCAACACCTCACTAGATAGTCGGGCCACCGAACACTATACGAAAAACGACATCAACCAACGGACACAGGGCCTCGAACCCAGCCGAAACTCAGAACCTATCGGCAAATAGTATGTGTGCACAAATTACTGGACAATGTGCTTTCCAATACACCCCAGATTGTGTATTGCGCAGATCAGAACGGGAACCTTGCCACTACGCATTGAAACCGGTAGATTCCGACACCTGAAGCCCGAAGAGAGGCTGTGTTTACTGTGCAATGAACCAAATACAATCGAAAAAGAGTACAACTTTTAATTTGAATGTTCCCGTTATACAACTCTTGGACTTGTGTTTTATAATTCTGTCATAACGATAATACCAGACGTGATTCGTATGGACTATTGTGACAGACTTTAATGCCTAGTAACGGATAAACGAGTGATATATAACTTTGATTTATTTATAAAGGGTTGATACTTAAAACGAGAAAGTATACGATGTGTTACGATATGAAGTTATTATGGTCATTATACAGAATACATGACATTTATAAATGCTATATTCTATATCAAATCAGTGATTTGTTTTTAAATATATACTCTTTTAAAGGCATAAGAGGGCTTCACTTATCCATGTCTGATTAGTGACTCGTAAGCCATTTGCATGGCTCTGTAGCACCGCAAACATTGAAAATATTTCATGATTTAATATACTTAACATTTCATTATTTAAGTTTGATTTGAAATTGTCTATAATAATTATTATATGTATGTACTATGTGTCACTAAAATAAAATATGAAACTACTACCATTATAAACACTTATCATGTCACTATAAGCACTCATCATACTATTATAATCACACAAAATACTAGTGCAAACACACAAAATACTAAAGCAAACACACAGCATACTAATGCAAACACACAACATACTAGTGCAAACACACAACATACTATAACAGACCCACAAAATACTAGTGCAAACACACAACATACTATAACAAACACACAGCATACTAGTGCAAACACACAGCATACTAGTGCAAACACACAACATACTAGTGCAAACACACAGCATATGATACGCTCTCATCATGCAGTTACGACCATCCAACATACTATGAAAAGCTTAACCCATACTATGACAAACACACAGCATACTGTGATAAGCCGAAATCATATTATTTAATCAGTTATCATTCGAACGAGCAACATAAGACAATGAAGACGATTCATAGTTTGTTATCTAAACGTTATAATTGCATGCCTAAAATTATTATGTTATAAGAATAACTGGCCTTTAATGCTTTGAGCAACTTGTTCAAGATATTCGACATTGTAGTATATTATGAAATCTGATACAAGAAAAATAACGCGCTATAATTTGTATTATGATTCGTTGGGTATATAAAGGTATTCGGTAAATAAAAACTGAAAATATTTTACCTGCACGATTTCTTCAGTTGTATCGAGCAATAAAGGGATTTTGAAATTCAGAACGGTCTGTTTGAACAGACGTTTCACGTGGCGAAGCAATGTCAAAACTATCGTGGCGTTTAAAGGACTATTCATATCTATTTGACAATGAATCTCATGGGAGGATCCAATTTTTTCTTGGATTGGTTTTCATTTATGAGCATTATTTACATTTTGAATCATGTCTTCAAACGTGTTGATTTTTTGATAGATATACATCCTGCTCTTTTTTTATATAAATAATGAGAACAACGTGTCTTTAAATCGAGACAACCTTTAATTGTCTTGAATTTTTAAAATGAGGCACATGTACACATGATGTATATACAGTTATATTCAAAATATATGTCATATCAAGTTATTTTGAGAAAGGAGTTGATTGTTTTGTTCCCGGAATATAAATAGAAAATAATTTGTCCTGCCATGATTATGAAAATATGTTTACTATTGAAGTAGGGCAATAAATTGACACAAACAATTAATAAAAGAAATTTAAATTTATAAAATTACGACCCCACTACCAGTTATAATTATAATTTTATGACTAACGGTAGTGACAATTATAATAGAAACCGCGATACATATTTATTATGGTTGTATGGACACTGAATACGTTGGTCCTCGTATTACTTACAGCTCTCTGTCAATGCCTTTGTCAGGCCTTTGTTATCCATGAATCAGAACAGAACAGTTTATTTAGTAAATCAATGCCACCGGCCCATAATACATAACACACTTGCACAATATAATACAATCCAGTGATCATGTCAAGTGGGCAAAGTTTTTCTCTTTACTATATACCAATGAAGCGCTTTATTTAACACAATTACCGGTCTATTTACTTGTATCGGATTTGTTTAAAACCCATTAATCCATTTGATTTGTTTGTCAAAAACTTAAATCGATTTGTAACGGGTATATACATAAATGAAGACCTAGTTTTATCCTAAGTCTATATCTATTGGAGAGATCAGACATATTTGGTAATTACTTACTATAGACAAAGTTCATGCAAAATATAAAAAAATCTAATGACATAAACGGTTAACAGTAAATTCTCTGCACCTGAATAATAATAATTGTATATTTTACTTTGTGTTATATGATCGAAAGACAGACGGATATGCAACTTGAAAAAGGATAAATGTATACTTCATACCGGCTAGAATAGTGGGATTAAATCTATAACTATTTCCTAATGTGTTTGTTATTCAAACCTTTAAATATTCAATATTTTTGTCAACGAGCATTAAAAATGCAGTATTCACGGCAATTATGTGTTCGTTTTGTGGCGGTATTGTGCGTGAATGGATTAAACTTCCAAATGAATAAAGCTCCAAGGCAAGCTTAGTCAGATAATTATACGGACAAGGTGCTTATTAAATACGACGGAACTGTGGAAGAGGCCAAAGAGTTTGCAAACATCAACCGTCTGCAGTTCTTGCGACATGATGTGCGTAGTTTCTACGAGTTCAGATTGGTTGGCGCCAAGCAGAGATCATCTTCCCTGTGGAAATCGAATTTGAGAGACTTAAAGGACGCGACAAGAAGCTGAAGAGTGTCGAGCAGGAGAAAGTCCTCTATAGGGTGAAAAAATCCGTTCTCCGTGAGAGAATATTACGCAATGGCACAGCATTGTTTCAACAACGATTTCAAAGAGCCATTACTGTCAACGATGCTCAGTGGTCAGATCAATGGCATTTACAAACTAGCCAAAACCCATCAATGAGGGTTGAAAACGCGTGGAACAAGGGGTTCACCGGAAGTGGTATCACACTGGCGATAGTGGACGATGGTATCGATACTTCTCACAGCGACTTACATTATGATGCATCCCTCAGTTACAACTTCATTCAGNGAAGAAACATGCATGCATAAATAGTAATGTTAATAAGTCGCGTATGATAAAAATCTAGATGATCTCATAAAAACAACATCAATACAGATAAAGATAACAGTTGTTATTCCATATGTAGTAAAAATAAGCTAATGATAGATAAAAACAGTATAATACTAATAATCAAAAATTTAGCACTGGTTAAACTTATAAAACAAAAACATGTCCAAATAGAAGTATATAATGCATTAAATGAATAATTAAAATATAAATGCATATGTACAAACATATACGTAACAAATAGGTATTAATAAATTTTACTATTTCATGATGCTCGCTACTTTTTTCTAGCCTGAGAACAAAAATCTTAGTTGACAAAAGGACAAAATCGTCCAAAAGTTATACTTGTTGATAATTCAAAACTCAGCCCGATTCCCAGTACAACATAGCAAAATATAGATTTAATTTAAATTGAATTTGTTTTTTTCAGATCATAATGTTCGCAGTTTTGTTAATCGGCCAAAAGACAACCTGTTTCTTGTATGGAACAATTAATCGAACTTTATGTCATAAATAAAACCAGACAACTATTTAACAGTGTACACAACGGCATATTAATTTCTTGTAAGCTTTACCCTTAGAATGCGCGAAGTGCTGGTCATTCGCTTTCTGTACAATTATACATGAAAAATCTGTTTACAATTTTCACTTAAAAATTAAAGCAATAATTCAAATACAAGACCATAACGGATAATTCTGAAACACCCCTCATCCCAGTGACAAATACACAGATATGTGGAGTGTGTCGTCCATTCTGGTTAATTCTGTGTTCATAAGACCGCATTGTAAGAAGACATATCAAATCAGTTTAGTTTTTGTTGAGTTTGTTTTGTCATAACAAGCGTTGTTATGACGTAGTCGTACATATGGTGTTTTGTTATCAGGATAGACTCAACTTTGACATTGTCGTCTGTATGATTTCCAACATGATTTCCCGTGGAAGTTTCTCAAAGCTGTGAGTTTTAACAACTTGCGACATGTTCCCCGACATGAATGTAATGCAGATATTCTTTATATCGTCTGCAAAATAAACCATTTAACTCATATACATTCAATTTATACAAGATATTCTGTATTCATAAAAAGCTTAGATCAACTCTGATACGGGCTACATAACAACTGGGAACCATAACTAACGTAATAGTAGCAAATGCATATGATTCATAATACTAGTTTTATAATTATTGATACGACAAACTTCATCACAATCGCCATAAAATATTACATACATGCATTTCCCCAAAACCTACGATGGCATAGATGTGGTATGTGCTTGTTTTTATTTATTTTCTTACCACAACGTAGTGACATGGGAAGGTAAGCAACTCGTGGAAACGACAAAGCTTACTCGTTGGAACAACTTAATAACTCGAACGAGACAACAAACTCGTGAAAACGACATAATAAACTAATCAAAGTACATTTTGTTAACCGCATGTTCCAAAATAACTGATACAAGGGAAGCTTATATATTTTCGGACGACATAAATTAAAATGAATGTTTTTCAAACAGTGCGTGTTCTGATTGTTTGAATATGTCTTTCCCACGAATTAGTTATCTCGTTCCCACGAGTAACTAGGTCGTTCGTACGAGTTAGCAGTGTCGCTCCAACGAGTTAGCAATGTACATAATATTTATTTTTCTTTTATACTCTTTATTTATGGTATGAAACTCTTTAATTGACGTTCCGATACAAGCCTTTTAATCGTGATCTCCAATTTCTTGTTCATTGACCAATCAATACGTATACATAGTAATAAACATGTATGTCTTAATTCGATTTTGTATAAACACGTACATACCAATAAGCGGTAGCGTGTCTGTGGCACAGACGTACGTTTCTACGACGTTGCTGACGTCAATCTTCAGGCTGACCGAGTTTGTCACCATGGCCTTCAGGCTGTCCATGTTGAACCGGTTAGCCACTGGCAGAAATGACAACATTGCGCGACATGATAACACGTGTACTGTATGCTGAGCATGGCCCCGTACATATTTTCTTGTTTTAGTTAGGTAGGAGCATCTATGTTGGCTCAATTGCACCGAAAGCCTTAAAGCCGGCCGAGTTGATGTTAGAATATTTTTCCATTTTTGTATGTGTCGCGAAAAAAGTGATTATAAATCACAATGTGATGGTATTTATGTCAGACGTGCAAAAAAAAAATGGTCAAAATCGGTCAGGAAATGCCCAAATTCAGTACAAAGATAGGGCTTTTGAATTTCTGTCCATGGACAGAAATGATCTAAATTTAAACACGTGCGGGTCGAATGTCAAACCACGTGACCATTGCATCATTGTTTACAACGTCATTTGCCATGGAGAAACCGTGTTATTTAGTAGTTCTTCTTTGTTTTGAAAAGCGCGGAAGTGAAAATCACGTGAAATTGGCGCTCACGTGACCCAGGGCGTGCATACGTCACAGGTTAATAATAGTCTTGAGGATTCCGTTATGTACATGATAAGGTTTCGTATTTTTGATGCTTTTGGCATTTTTTGGCACAATTTTTGCGAAAATCAGTATAAAAGAGTTAAGCTTAAGAATGTATCTGACGAATACTGATGAATTTTGGTCAGTTAAGAAAACCAAATTGTTGTGAGAAATCAACTCGGCCGGCTTTAAGCGTACATCGAGAATCAGTTCCATGCTGTTTCAAGAAAAATTGTGAACACGTTCCCTTAGTTGGGATCGACTAAATAATCTTAGTTTCGTATATCTTTTTTCTTTTACGTCTGTTTCCAGTATTCAAATGCCACCGAAAAGCAGACACATGTTTTGCGGAGTTTTTTTCGGTTAAGCAATCGACGTGTTATGGATGGTTTGAAATATAAATTATTAATATACCTATATTATAGTACATGTCATAAGTAATAATACTCAGGCTTTGAAAATCGATCCATCATAAGTGTGCGATTTGAGAGCAATTCCTTACTTAAATAATTAATTTGAACGTATCATTCATGTGTTTGGATGTCAAATCAGTTACATAGTTAGTTATGTCACGATTGCCACCGCCTATGGTTCTACTGAGACCCTACCTCTCCACAGATTGGTCAATTCCATTGTGGTGAACTTTTCTGGTACGGAGTTCGTGTACAGGAAATGCAGCATGACTATGAAACTGTCATGCGCCACGTCCTTCATCTCTATTGGATTCTACAATTTATATGAGCCTCGCTGTGTGAAAAGGGGGTTTAATGCATGTGCGTCAAGTTTCGTCCCAGATTAGCCTGTGCAGTCGGCAAAGGCAAATCAGGGACCACACTTTTCGCTTTTACTTTTCGCTTTTATGATATTTTTCGTTTAGCAAAAATCTAGTTAAAGCGGAAAGTGTCGTTCGTGATGAGCTGTGCGGACTGCACAGGCTCATCTAGGATGACACATTACGCACATGCATTAAGCCCCTTTTTCTCAGAGCGCGACGTATACATATACGGCATTATTATGCAGGTAGTGTATGCACATGATAACCAAAATATGCACACTTGCATATTTCTCTGAGGGAGGTCGGGGTGGGGTGTGGGGAAGTAGGTATATATTGGATAAAAAGCTGTCACTATCAAACGAAGACAGAACATCAGGCGTTTAGATAACAAATAATCTAACAGTGTGTGGGGATATAGACCAATTATTGATTCACATACAATAACAACAATGAGCCTACTTGTCGATTCTCATCTAGTAGCTTTATGAGGCTCATTAGTTGTAGTACTTTTATTTCTATTTATCAAAGATAATATTTTGAGGTTTTCGAAATGAAAACAATATTCTTACTTGTGATGAATCCTCCCTCATGTCTTCCTTGAACAGTGCCCGGAAGAAGTCGGAGCGCGCGCACAGAATGTTCCGGTGACCGAACACCTTCCGTCCATCCACCAGGAAGGAGCAGTCACTGAACCTCTGCGCGTTCACGATAGTCGTCAGGTCGGCCGCTAGACTCTCCAGAGTCGGGAGAGGCGCTTAAAATGAAAATGTTAGAATCGCGCTCTGAGAAAACGGCGTTTAATGCATGTACGTAAAGTTTCGTCCCAGATTAGCCTGTGCAGTCCGCAGAGGCTAATCAGGGACGACAATTTCCGCTTTTATGTTATTTTTTTCGGTTAAAGAAAGTCTCTTCTTAGCAAAAATCCAGTTTAGGCGGAAAGTGTCGTCCCTTATTAGCCTCTGCACAGGCTATCTGGGACGACACTTTACGCACATGCATTAAACCCCCTTTTAACAGAGCGAGGCTCATTTCTTTATTTTATTACCATTAACTATGTTCACAGTGTGGTACAAAGGTTAGTTGATGTGCATTTAGAATATTAATTTAGAACATAATCTTATTTAGTCGTTATTATAATTACTTTCTCTTTAAGTGAAGAGGTGCTTATCTGTATTGTTACGATACTAAGTAACTTAAATGAAACGTTATGTCAGCACGTACCTGTAAGGAAGCGTTTTCCAAGCAGTTTGACAGCGTCTATCTCCACCCAGGATCCACAGCCCGTGCAGTCCACTTCTATACGTAGCTCTTTGATTTTCACAGTTATACTCTGCAATACGATTAGGTTGGTATATGTCAAACATTAACATCGTCATAGTTATTGCTCATTTTGTTGTGTTAGTATCAATTTTGAATCTTTGAACAGTTAGTTAAAAAACGACATTCAACGTGTGTTCTTGGAATGCAAATAATCATGCGAGCAAATATTAAACGAGTACATGTGTACATTTTTATCCAGAAATAAATCCAGTTATTGATGTTATTGTTGTTTTCCAAACTACAGGAAGAGCTTCTGGTTTCTGGTTGTCCTGGCAAAATTGGAAAGTGTCCGTAATATCTGTGTTTGTCTTTTTCTTTTGGTTTTCTTTCAGCAATGTTTGCCATACACATTAAAGGCATAAGGTCGTGTTTATTTTGTAATGAGCCGGATTGAGAATTAATTGATTTAATGTCATTTGATAACTGTTAATTAGCTAGTTGACCCTTACTAAAGAAAGACAGAGAATGCATGAGTATGTTGATCTGAATATTTTTCTGTAAATGCTTTTATAAAGAACGTCACACATATAAGTTAACAGATCCCGTACCTCGAGTTGTGGTGTGAACACTCTGGAGGACTGTATGTTCTCGATGCGCGGTGCCGCGTAGAGCGTGTGCCACGCCCCTTCCTGTACCCGGCCCTTGACGGCCTTGACCCCGCCCGCGTGGTACGTCTCGTAGATCTCCATGCCCGTCACATACACCGCCTCCTCAAACTCTACCTGCAGTGGGTCGGGCATGGTAAAATGTGCACCATTGTTGTTTTTTTGGTCGGGGGTCATTATGCAGACCCGCCTCTAGAGCACACGATAAATTCCGTAACAAAATCGAAAAACCTACAATTGGCTCTCGAGTCCGTTTCCTGTGACTAGCAGTACTTTAGGGAGATCGAAGGAACGCTCCGAGTGGGATTCGAATTCGTCACCTCCCGATCGCTATAGGCGGCCACCATATCCACTACGCCACGGCGACCTCGTAATTCAACCGTTCTGTAAAAAAATAACACACAACTTCCCGAGCATACCTCTATGAACTCATCGTTAGACCTCGTTCCCTGGGCCCACGTGCCCATTTGATCCCCGTACTTGGGATACACCTTCGGAGGCCCAATGACCTGGTCTGCGTTCCAGCTGAAAGCCACAGTAGAGTACCGATAGACTTTAGTTAATAATATAATAATGTACAAGTCAGTGAATTTGGTTATTCATTTTTATTGATTGTTTTTATATGTACTACAAATTGTACGATTGTTTAGCTATTTTCAATAAAACAGTCAAATTAAAGGTGATGATATTTTGTGACGTGAAATAAGGACATTTATTTGAAGATTTTATATACCTTGCCATATAAATTTGTTTTTGATTATGCTATGAATATTCGTACTGGATATATTACTTTTGCTTAAAAAACAACAACTTTGGATTCTGTATAAACAAACACTTGCTTAGTCCATTACTAATTATCATGCAATATGTCTCAAACAGATGTTTTTATTAGACTTATTTAACTTGAAATTAAAAAAAAAAGCGGATTCTTTAAAATGCTTGAAATTCAAAGTCAAATGTTCGAGATAAATGTGTCAAACACAAGCTCTGATTGAACTTGCAGATGAAGTTAAAACAATTAGAAAGATTATTTATAGTAGTTTATAATTGAAGTACTGCAAAGGGCCAACGTTCCAAAGCATTACCGTAAACCATGTTTTACAAACAAATTATGACAAAAATTGACGTTCTGTATGTTCAGAATAAGTTAACAAATATCAAAACATGAAGACACAATTTCTTTATAATATTGACTCGGGAGAGCCTTTCTATACTTGGAAGTATTATACTGCGACGAGTATCTGTTGACGCGATGTACCCACTGGCTGATGACGTCACCACAAGACGCCACACGTGACGTCTCCGGAGTCGGGAGAGGCGCTTAAAATGAAAATGTTAGAATCGCGCTCTGAGAAAACGGCGTTTAATGCATGTACGTAAAGTTTCGTCCCAGATAAGCCTGTGCAGTCCGCAGAGGCTAATCAGGGACGACAATTTCCGCTTTTATGTTATTTTTTCGGTTAAAGAAAGTCTCTTCTTAGCAAAACTCCAGTTTAGGGGGAAAGTGTCGTCCCTGATTAGCCTGTGCACAGGCTATCTGGGACGACACTTTACGAACATGCATTAAAACCCATTTTAACAGAGCGAGGCTCATGTCTTTATTTTATTACCATTAACTATGTTCACAGTGTGGTACAAAGGTTAGTTGATGTGCATTTAGAATATTAATTTAGAACATAATCTTATTTAGTCGTTATTATTATTACTTTCTCTTTAAGTGAAGAGACGCTTATCTGTATTGTTACGATAACTTAAATGAAACGTTATGTCAGCACGTACCTGTAAGGAAGCGTTTTCCAAGCAGTTTGACAGCATCTATCTCCACCCAGGATCCACAGCCCGTGCAGTCCACTTCTATACGTAGCTCTTTGATTTTCACATTTATACTCTGCAATACGAGTAGGTTGGTATATGTCAAACATTAACATCGTCATAGTTATTGCTCATTT
>VMBQ01012700.1:0-18398 GCA_007657795.1 Dreissena rostriformis
TCCATGCAAAGATGTTTAAATACTTTTGGGTGTACCTATTGTTATAATTCTTCACCATTGCATAAATTTATATTAAGTAAGGTTGTATGCTGTTTTAATTGTGTTTTTATTTACTATTATTAAAGTTCATCTTAAAGAAGATCAATTAACATTGACTGTCAAGGATACACTAACTGATTTATTCATGTCAATCCCACACTTTTACCGACGACAAACCTTGCTTTTATTATTGTCAACATTACGAATAAATCAAATATGTGTTTGCAGGTATGTGCGGTCCCCTCTGAAGTGGAGAGCTCGTCATATCGTCGCAACCAACTGAATTTCCATTTATACCATGACCACTACATTTTTACACTGAAATTAATTTAAAAACGTACAATTGAATATTTTGAAAATTATGAAAGCTTCTATGTCGGTCAATAGCGATACATCGCTAATGTTATACTTGTTATGTACAAACCGACTTGAAATAAAATTTGTATTTGTATGTATTTGTATTTGGATATACAAACAAATATTCTTTCGCACTTTGAATGCATTCTATGGGGAATATTTCCTGAAATCATTTCTAAACAATACAAGATAATGAAGCGGAAATAATAATTGTATGACGAACACTGGCAAGCGCAAAATGATTAAAACAAAATTTAACGCTTTTATTACTTAACTTGCCCTCAGTTCGCAAAACCACAGCATGCATCTGTTATGTACCCAAGAAGGCAATGATGCGTGCTAATTGCCCACATCTGATGCGGGTAATGTGTTACTTAGCCGTATTTTGCACCGGATACGAGGCTGTGACGTTCATAGCCGTAAGATGCCATTTGACACATATCCATATTTCAACAGTTGAACAAATGAAAATAGTAATTAAATGTGGGATAGTTATATGTCACGCAAACTTAAAGTGATTATCGATTGACGATGATAGGGATACCTGCGAAATGAAAGTGCAAACAGAAAACTTTCCCACAACTCACCAACGTTCTTTTTTTCTTGTTTTCGTTGTTTGTTTTTTCTTAACTAATAGAATCAATAATGCACTGCAAAGCATTCGAGAATATAAGCAAAGTTCGATGTTTCAACCAAGCTGTCCCAAGAAAATAACATATATATATCTATATATATATATATATCTATATATATATATATGGTCATTTCGTTAAATACAGTTGTGCATTTAAGAAGTTTCCGCTGACTGTATTGCACATTAATCATCCCATAACTCCCAACTTGGCATTTAATGTCCTACAAGTATCTCTCGCAATAACTCTGACAGTGAGGAACGTTCGTGTGTTGTTTATGTTTCCAGTGGTCAACTAAAACGACGCTCGCTAATGATTTTTTTTTTATCATGCATGAAAATAAATTGCATATGAAAACAAAATGCATAATTTAATGTCTATGTCAAAATATATATTTTTAATTCGATCAAGATTGTAAATATTTACTTCATGCATTTGCAAAAAAAAATCATTAAGTTGAAAGGTTGAAAAAGGTCTGTTTTAAAGCCTGATGTTGACATACAATTGCATTCTAAGCCGCCCTTACAGTATACCTCTAACTGATCAATCTGTTACGAGTATATAAATGCAATCCTCAGCGTCATAAATGTTATAGGACAACAGGTCAAGTGGCCATTGACAAACGCACCACTGCTTGTCCAGCTCATGACCACCACTGGACACGTGTCCACGTGATTCCCGTTCAAATACATATATTAATCGAACCAGCCGCTCCGGTTAACTACCCTATTCGACAAACACGTGTTTTCATACTAGGTATCGACAGATTGATGTGTAAAACATTATATCGCATAATTTCACATTGGTAAACGCAACAGTAAGCCGACAATCATACTTTATACAATAAACGTTTAGAAAACATTTCATAATCAGAAGAGTAGCCGTTCCCGCCGATACTCACACCAATGAGCAGGACCGTACATGTATTGTTGACCTGAAATATTCATGATCAAATAATTATTCTGAGTTTTGTTACCCGGTGTGTTCTACGGAATAACACAGTGTCACAGCTTTCCGTTTTGTTTTCTGGTATATGTAATTTAATCCCTTACAGTAGTCTGACCAGAACTAGAAAAAAGGCTTGCCCGAATATGACAGTTTTCACATCAAGAAGGATTGAATTCCAAACAGTGACGACAAAACACTACATGCAATTTCAAAGGCACTGCATAATAATATTTCTTCTGTATTTTTTTTTGGTGACAAACATGTTGCAAATAATCTAGTTGTATTGCAATTGAAACAAAAACGTAATCGCTGTATGTTGCCTTATAGAACGTGTATTTACCTAATAAAACAGTGGGGGATATTGGATATAGAAATTGCCATCACATTTTTGACATTAGTAGCCCGTGTTAGAATATTGATTCCCGGTTGTCTTATTCTATATTTTGCACGAACCTCTTTTTGAAACTCAATCAGCATCAATTGCTGCGAGTCTGGTGTAACTCATGCCGTAAGAGGTATTCTTTTAATGGAAATGTCCATGGATTTCATTAATAATTAAAATTTCATATTCATATAATGGAAAGCAATTATGTTTGTCTCAAACGTTTATGGTCCCTGTTAAAAGATGTGTCGTGTTCTGAGAAAACTGGGCAAAATGCTTGTGCGTAAAGTGTTTCCGCCTAAACTAGATTTTCGCTAAGAAGAGACATCATTTAAACCAAAAATTCCATAAAAGCGGAAATTGTCGTCCCTGATTAGCCTGTGCGGACTGCACATACTAATCTGGGATGACAATTTACGCACAAGCATTTTACCCAGTTTTGTTAGAACACGACACAGATGTGATACGGGTCGAGGGCATCCCGTTCATACCTTACACGGTTTATGTAAGTATCATAACATGACATGGTTATGGGTATAAATTAATAAGTTGACATGGACTATGCAATATACAAACATATTAACTTACAAGATGAAAAAAATGAATAAGGAAAAAGGGAATCAGAGACCATATTGGAGTCAATCATTGATATGACTAAAACGAAATAATACGAACATTCAGTATATTAGAATAAACAAATACAATATAGCAAATATAAACATCAGAGTTTACAATCGGTCTTGAAGACAGCAAATATAAAAATGCTCTTGTTTTGAAAAGTAAGATACTTTTAAACGTTTTGATTGGTCTTTAAGTGATAGGATCTTTAAACTGTTCATAGATGGAATATATCATCAGAAAACAAATTGCAATTATTTAAAAGGGGTAAAAGACGACTGGTTTCCAATAGAGGTATAAAAAGTGCGCAATTAAAAACCTTTTGCTGGTAATACACAAACATTCTAAATAACTAACATAGGAGAGGAAAAAAACACGTGTGAAGAGTTAGAATAAAATGTTTGTTCATATACAAGCGTGAATATTCATATACTAAAACAATTTTCATATATTTTATCTTATTTTCCAGGAGAAAATTAGTATACAAATAATACATGAATAACCATATATTAAACAAGGTTCCTCATATGATCATATTTGACCGGAGGCTTATGAACGTGGAAAACAGGATTACGGTTATACAGTTAAATTTAAAATTTTAAATGGATAACATTACGAAACATTTAATCATAGCCATAAGAATTAGATTATCATCTAAATGGTTTAAGTTTCTAAATGCTTCAAGCGAAAACAAAAAAGGGAGAATTATTAAATATTTACAAAAATGCGAATAATCATAATCATAATTTTTAAGACTATATACTAATATAATTGTAGGTGAATTTCATTTTAAACATATTTTGTCCATGTATTCATTTCAATAGCTGGTGACGATGATGTAAATTTATGATCAAAATAATGTTAAACAACATAATTTGATTTTCTCATGACCGTTTGAATTCCTCCATAAGTACTCTTCCTCTTTGAAGATGCACATCTTGAGGAAAACACACATATTTTACTCTATATACATTCGCTTAAGNATAACTGGTGACGATGATATAAATTAAGAATAAAAATAATGTTTAACAGCATATTTTGATTTTCTCATGAACGTTTGAATTCCTCCATAAGTACTCTTCCTCTTTAAAGATGCATATCTTGAGGAAAACACACACATTTTTCTCTATATACATTTGCTTAAGTACTACTCAACATTAAACATGACACAACAAGGGACAATACACTTCCAAAAATATTATGCTTTTTTAATGTTTATACAACTAGGTTTAAATCGCTCTCAAATAATTAAGAACAAATTAAGGTTCACGTTTGCAACTGTTAATAACGTGTACTAATATAAGACTGTGTAAGCGGTATCATAACATAAAATTATGAGAAAAAGGAAAGAAGCAGTCGCTGTTCCCTGTCCCTATGTTTTGAAAATATAAATTGTGGAAAACCTGTTTACCATAGATTTCCCAGCAAGGCTAATTAACACCAGTCTTGAAATAAAACATAGATTACATTAACCTTCTGCATACAAAATTAATACAATTTAATCTTTGTCGGCGGGAAGACATATCGCCTTTCTACCAAAGTATAACGTTCAAAGACACGACACAACTGTTAACGTTTAATCACACGTTCAACACAACTCGTCTTTCCCCCAAAAATGTCTGTACTTATTATCGGGACTGAAATCATCTTCTGTAAACACTTCATGCAAAACTGTTTAAATTACTTTTGGGTTTAAATAGTGTTATTATTCTACATGGTGGCATTTAATATTTGTATTAAATAATTTTGTATGATGTTGTGAAAGTGTTTTTTTTTTACTAGTATTCAAGTTCATCTTAAAAAGATCAATTAGCATTGACTGTCTATGATGCATTAACTGACTTATTCATGAAAATTCCTCACTTTGTTCCGACGACAAACCTTGATTCAATAATTGTCTACATAATAAATCATATAGATTTGTTTTCTATGCAGGTCTTTGCGCTCCACTCTTGTATACACTGAACATAATTTTTAAAATATCCACTGAATATTTTGAAAAATATGAGATTTGTATGTAGTATATACATAAAATATTCGTTCGCACTTTGAATGCATGATATGGGTATTTTTTCCTGAAATCTTTTCTAAATGATACAAGATAATAAGGTGGAGCGAATAATTGTATCACGATCACTGGAAATCGCAAACATGAAATTATAGAAGATTAAACGCTTTACTTATATTATTTGACCTCAGTTCGCAAAACCCACAGCATGCATTTTGATCTGTTATATATGTACCCAAGAAGGCAATAATGCGTGATAATTGTCCACATCCGCCGCGAGTAATGTGTTACCTAACCGTATTTTGCACCGAATACGAGGCTCTGACGTTAATAGCCTTAGGATGCCATTTTCACCCGTATCCATATTTGAACAGACGAACAAATGGAAAAAGTAATTAAATGTGTTATAGTTATATGTCACGTAGACTTACCTTGATTATCGATTCACGATGATGGGGATACCTGCAAAATGGAAGTGCGAACCTAAAATTCATATATATATATATATAAATATATATAGCTGGAAACAATATATATATATATTGTTTCCAGTTGTCAAATAATACGACGATTGGTAATGAATAATTTATTTTTAATCCTACATGAACATTGCATTTAAAAAAAAATATGCGCATACCAATTTTTTTTTAATTCGATCAAGATTTTAAATATTTACTTCATGCATTAGTAAAAACAATCATTAAAGGGGCCGTCCAACAGATTGGTAAATTGACAAAATTAAAAAAAGTTGTTTCATATTCGCAAATTTTCGCGTTTGTTATGATATTTTTGAGGAAATAGTAATACTGACCATTTACAATGCTCTTAAATATCCATTATATGCATCTTTTGACGATTTGAAAACCTCAAAATCATAAAGCGTCGTTCGACGCGAAACGATTGAATAATTTGGAAAGTTCTGTTATTGTCGCTATATTTTGTAAAACTACGAGGATTGCTTATATATGGTATAAAATACGGCTATCGTACATACTTGTCAGGATGGCCGAGCGGTCTAATTGGTTTTTACTCCAGGACCCCGATGGTCACTGGTTCGAGCCCTGATGAGGTTTACTTTTTTCCCCCTTTTTAAATTGTATTCTTGTTTTTTAACTGCAGATTTTTAGGTCAAATGTTTGAATTTATCAATATAGAGCATTTAATGACATGCTTCAATACATGCCAAAATCTAGTGGACAGTCCCTTTAAGTTGAAAGGTTAACAAAGGTATGTTTTAAAACCTGATAATGACATACAATTGCATTCTTAGCCGCCCTTACATTATATCTCTAACTAATCTATATGTTACGAGCATATAAATGCAAACCTCAGCGCCATATATGTTATAGGACAACAGGTCAAGTGGCTATTGACAAACGCACCACTACCGGTACAGCTCATAGCCACCGCTGGTTACGTGTCAACGCCGAGAGATCTCGTGGAACAAGGACAGTCCGCTGCCCACGTGGTCATATCACGCCGTGCATACGGTTTCCGTTCCAAAATAGAAATCGAGCCAGCCGTTCCGCTTGACTACCCTGATCGACAAAAAATACGTGTTCGACATCGACAGATTTATGTGTCTCATAAAAGATCGCAAAATTGTACATAGATATACGCAAAAGATACCCGACAATCATAATTTTAAAAATGGACGTTTAAAAACATGTTCAGTGTATAAGCAAACGAGTAGCCGATTTGAACAAAACTTGTTTTGGACCATACTAACACCAATGACAAGGACCGTACAAAGAATTTGGAACTAAAATATGCATGGTCAAATAATTATTCTGAGTTCTGATTGTGTTTTATAAAGTTTTAACAACAAAATAAAAACGCGATAATACACTGTCACAGCCTCTCGTTGTATTCTTGTATATGTAATTGAATCCTATACGGAACTCTGACCAGAACCAGAAAAAGTTAATGCACAAAATATGACAGTTTTCAAATCAAGACCGATTGAATTCCAAAACTGTGACGACACAAACAAAACATACATGTTCAAAGACACTGCATGACAATATTTCTTCTTATTTGTAATCGTAAACAAACGTGTTCAAATAATTTGTCAGTCTTGATATTGAAACAAAACGTAACAGCTGTATATTCCCTTTTAGTACGTTTATATAATTAATTTAACACCGGGATTGGTTCATTGAATACAGATATTGCCATATCAAATTATTTGACGTTAACAGTCCGTGTTACGCATTGATTCCCGGTTATCTAATCCAATATTTTGTCCGAATTTCTACTGAAACCTAATCAGATGCGAATCTGGTGTAACTCACTGGATTCCCAGGCGACTGCAGCCTGACTAGTAAGAGCTAATCCTTAAATGGAAATGNCAGTTTTCAAATCAAGACCGATTGAATTCCTAAACACTGACGACACAAACAAAACATACATTTTCAAAGACACTGCAGGATAATATTTCTTCTTTATTTGTAATCGGTGACAAACATGTTAAAATAATCTGTCAGTATTCGTATTGAAACAAAAACGTAACAGCTGTATGTTCCCTTATAGTACGTTTATATAATAAATTTAACACCGGGATGGGGTTATTTAATACATATATTGCAATATCAACTTATTTGACGTTAACAACCCATGTTACACACGGCTCTGTAATCCTATATCATATCCGAAACTCTACTAAAACCCAATAAGCGGAAACAAACAAAACTATTGTGTGTTTCATAAAAAGACAGTGCATGAAGTACAGTTAAATGCGGTTGAACTTAACATATTCACGAATGTTGAATTGTATTAGTCTATAAAAGACTGAATACTAACACGTGGTTTAGAAAAGTGCTAGGAACTTATGACATTTGTTTTATCCTGTATTCTTGATAATTTGTGCTCTCCTGTCATTACATAATATATCATTGAAATTATTTATCAAAATTTATTGGTGATGTTAAATTTAGAAAATCAACGAATGCCATTTTTCTAAATTAGTGAATTTACTCTGTTGCGTGCAGATTCTAATCCAGACGGAGCCTTTTAAATCTAGGCAAGTTCGTTAATGATCGATTTGGTCATTACTGCCTTAATCACAGCGGCTCAATAGCGAGCCATCCTTATGTCGTTTTAGGCCAAGCGTCGTCAGGAGCTTGTGACAAGGGCTTATGCCAATGGCTTATAAGATACTACTGCTACAATCCACCATACATGTCAACGCCGTTATGCCATCCCTCAGTGTCGGCATCGTTAGCAAGTTTAATGCTTCAGTAGAAAAGACATCGCCCGTTTCTGTCGCATGGTGTTATTGGCGACGCGGACTTGGATCACTCTGGACGCTATTGGACTAATTGCAAAAGAAATCTCCATCTGATAAACGTACAGTCACCAGGAGCTCAGGTGGGGTAATTTTTACGTTTTATATATTTGTTTGGAACGTAATTGTTGTATCACTTTATTAAAAGTCGTATATAATTATTTAGGTGTGTAAAATGTAAACGAAATTATTCCAATTATGGACTTTGCAATTTAATGTTCTTCGTCAATTGGAAACAATAATAACATTTGTTTCATTGTCTGGTTTGCATATCAGCTGCATTAAAACAAAACGTTTATTGTGTTTCATTCCTAAAAGTATTCTGATTTAGGACCATCGTAATAAGTACTTAAATTAAATTGTTGACTCATGTTAATAGATATGCGTTTAGCTAGTATTATGTTTAAACAATTGAATGCACAATTTATTTTCCATTTTACTTAACTAAATGAGTTTCACATACTATATACTAGTAGCTGAGGTGAATTATACACAATAATGTCACGTTTTTGCCTGTATATAAGAATAAAAAGAAAGGGGGAAATATATAACAGCTAACTGATTAAAACTGCTTTAACAGAATCAACTGTCAAAATGTGAGCATTAGATAAAATGTTATTCAATCATTGGCAGATAACGTATCGTTTACAAAACAAAGTAAGAAAACAAAAGAAATCAGTAAGACTTAACTTAATGGCATGATTGTAACCCTTTATATGCCGTTTTAATTTCCGTATCAAGAATATTACATTTATAAAGATAATATGTGTAATAGGGATACATTTTTGAAGCCATAATATTTCGTATTATAGAAATAATTGGAGCGGAATTTTTGAACCAATGTTTCAAACAGATGCTTAATAAAAATACAAATTATCAAATTTATTTGAGGAAAATGCGCGCCATTATTTTACACACGACATGCCTCCATTAAAATAACCAGTCCGAAACCAACAGTCAACTGATAACAATTGCATGTTATTTTAGACGGAGCCATAATATATATGGTAACGAATACGATGCTTTCGTGCGTTCGCGAACACACCATATGTTTTAAATAAATGCATTATAGAACAATGAAGAAATAGTATACGAAATGCATGCTTTAATTAAGAAACAAACACTCATATAAGTTCGCCATGATGTGTAAACGCGAAATTAAACGTACGAACGCACGCGAAACTAGTTAATTTTCATCCGATCAGATTGAAAATAGAAACGTTGATACATTTGTTTTTGGAAATTCAATATTCCTTTACAGACATGATGAATTAATGTTCGCCATTACATGTTCGTTAGAGACCAACACTAGCGCTTGTAAAGCCCAAATAGAGGTGAAACTGCTCACATTAAGAGTAAGCAATTAAAAAGACATTTAAATGTGCAGTAAATATGATGCAATCATCATTTATCGCCTGCAAGAAGAAAGTATCTAATTTGTGTAGGAGAAATTTCAAACATAAACACTGTGATAGACATCTTCCATATATCTGTGTAAAATTATATTCTTTATTTTTTACACAGTTAAGTTAACGAGTATATTCAAAGTAGCTAAATTATCGAAAACTTAACCTGGTAGTCTCAAAAAATAGCACTGTGATAGACATCTTCCATATATCTGCGCGAAATTCTATTCTTTATTTGTTTAACAGTTAATTTTACGAGTATATTTAAAGTAGCTAAATTATCGAAAACTCAACCTGGTATACCCAAAAAATATAGTCGGCACCAAACATAATGGTCGGTCGGGTTAGTGGAAACAAACAAGTTGAATAAGCCTTAGCGAACAGATTACATTATCGAAAAGTAAGAGTTTTTCGCTGTACTGCAATCATTAAGTCAGTCTGGAATACCAAAAATAGATGTATAAGTTGCCAAAAATAATACAGTCGGTCGTGTTATCTTAAACACAAATCATTTTAACACCTTATATGTTTTGTTGCAGACTAAAATGGTGCAACGTATGTTCAAGCTCGCCCTAATTCTGGCGTTGCTAGGTATCGCGTCCACATATCGCATTGTTCCTCGAAACAACGGCATCGAAATCCCCTGCTCCAAATGTGACACCAGCAAGCTGCACCCATTCACGATCAAGACCCTGGCCCCTGTTTGTGGAGCGTGCGGAGATCTGTACGGGACCGGTATGGAATACTGTTGCATGTGTCACGAGGTGTTCTTCGACAAATGCATCAACGCCGCGGTGAAATAAAGGACAGAAACCATAGAAACGTCCTGCGTTCTTCACTGTATTATAACGATCATATTATCTCTATAACTGTTTTGTTTACTATCTATAGATAAAATGGTTAATTTAATACCCACATAACAATAACGAACGTCGGTTTATGATGGTATTTAGACTAATATATCGGCATAGTCCCTGACTTTACTAGGTGATGAACGGGTAATGAACCTAATACAAATAAAATCATCGCAGCAAACCAATAAAATTGCCTTTGTTCTGTATATGCCTCGCAACGCGTGCTTCGTTTAATGGCGTTCAGTGAATAGAATGCAGTGCAACTTTTGATATTGGGCTACAATTGGAAATGGAAAACGAGTCAACGCTAGTATGGCAATACAGTCAAACCTGTCCCAGAGACCACCTTTTAATAGAGACCAACTGTCCATAAAGACCACAACCATTTCGTCCCAATCCTTTCAATTCCTTTCAATCGACCCTGCAAATAAAGACCACCTGTGAACAAAGACCACAACGACCAAATCCCTTGAGTGGTCTTTATTGACAGGTTAGACTGTAGGTGGTTCGCCTACGAATCTTGAGGTTAAATGCCGAGTTGAATTAATATGGTGACCAGTTGTCTACCAATCGCATCTATTGATAACGAAATGTACGCTTACCTTGATGACATGCCCTCTGCATACAATCGCTAAGCGTTATATGAACACCATACGGTCGATCGGGAAATTGTTTGTTTGTATTAGATTGTCAAAAGGTTAACAATTATATTTTTTGATATTTATTGATAAAGCATTCTGGCTTGAACATATGGGTGGAAATGACACATACACAATAATTTATGAGCGTCCATTAATAACGTGAATATTGTGCCCTTCCGTGACCTAATGTCTAAAAGATACTACTCATTTAATACAATTTTGAGTACTTTTCATGCAGATATTGACAANGTTTCATATTAGTAAGTAAACAGTTTATGGTCGACATGTTTTTTACCAAAACATATGACATCCTGGACATAAAAAAAATAATGTAATAAAATTACTTTTGATGTGAATTTGTTTTACTGAAAAATGTATAACAGAGTTCGATCTACCTAAATTAATTATAATTTGAAATTAACGTCAATTTACTAGTGGGACTTTTTTTCACCAGAATCTCTCTTAGATTACTGCAAACAAGATTGATTGCAGGGTTTTAGGTGTAAAACATTGGCACTTCAAAAGCAATGAACACTCGCAGACGTTGTTTTAAAGTGTCGACTATAGACAACGAACACCATTTGAACAGTAGGAAATCTTAATTAACATTTTATACTCCCGCCTAATTGCGCTTCACTACCAGTTTGTCTTTGAAAGACTTTTACTTACTACGACTGATTTCCATTGAAATACGTTTCATCTCATCGGTAAATAAAATGTTTCAGTATATATTCGGACAATCTTGAGTCATGCGATGTACATGTAGACCCGCAAACGAAACTTTTGATCATGTTTAAATATTGGCACTTCACTTTAAGAACTAATTACAATGTGTCCGTTTTTTTTATTAAGTCGAACTTATATTTTGATAATTTTCGGAAGACACAAAAAGCTCTGGTTGCAATTGTTATGGCGCTAAGGTCGCTTGAAGGACAGAACATATTATTCTAAATAAAGACATGATGACACAATTTTGATTGCCTCTCGTGGATATTGTTTCACATTTATGCTTAAATGCAAACACAAACCTTTGTTCTTACTTACATCATATACATTAACATGATTTGAATACTGTTTTTAGGTAAATTATCGTGCAAATTAGTAATGGAAACTTACTCTAGTTACATATGTGATAAATTACTGATATTGAATGATTTATTTGCAGATACGATAATGACTTATATTGTTTTACGTGCTTCGCAATATTAACTGTTTAATGCGCCCCATTTATTGCTTTCGTCAGTGGCTTTCTTGTTAAGTGTAGGAATGTCAAGGTTCAAACGACCTGAATAACGTCTGTGTTGTAATGTCATACATTTTTATAACTCCTTCGACTGACAAAAAGTTCCAACAATTGGTTCCTTTTATGAGCACACAATGTCGTGTACAAACTCATCTTGGTGTTACTCTGTAGACGAAAACAACATAATTATCTTCCGATCATTTTTCATAACGTACATTTCAAGCATTATGCAGAACATGTCTTACAATAATAATGGTGCCACACTTATCTTTATTGAGGCAAATAGACATTCATGACTTAATAATTTACAAATTCTCTATGGTCATGCAAACCATGTGAAGTGTAACAACCTATGAACTCACAAACATGCAAGCGGATTATGAATTTAGAAGCATGTGTCAAAAATATTTGGGTTTTTTCTGTACATTTTTCTAAATTGCTGTCGTTATACCACTATAAACGATTCTGTAATATAAGAGTCTATATTATATCTTTTTTATATCCCTTCTATGAAATAGTTACATTAAAGAATATGGAAGATATAATATACGTGATAAAAGCAAGAGTGCTTTTTATGAATAAAGCGATTTACTTTATGTTACTCTTGTAATTAAATAAACTTAAATCAAAGATTTCGTACTCTATGCATAACAGTCCTTAAATATTGTAATTTATATAATCTTTACAAAACGACACAGATTTGCTAACCATATATTCGAGTCAACTTTAACAATAACACACAACATCCAAGTTAAAATAAAGTTCAGTTTTTTTGCCTAACGATGACGCCATGTTATTGACAAAATCAATCGATTGTAAAAAGGTGTTCATGAAAAATACATCTTCATGTGTTTTCTGATTTTCTCGGGCACCATGTCAACGCTGATGGATGTCTTTTCTATCGAAAGTATTTGATTCTATCTGGCTTTGAAAACAGTGTCTCTCTTGTCGATGTGTTCGGCCCTCGTCTTGGTTGGTTCTTTCGTTTGTGTCGGCACACCGCATATCAGAAAGCATACGTGGATCGTTCGGTCTGGCAGGTTGCAGTTGGCTCCTACTACGATGGAAACCATGGAAACAACTTACTCGACATCAACCAGCTAGTCATGCATGATTCTCATTGTGGTTTCCACGTGTCCGCCTGTCCAGTAACGCCACTATATAGGAAAACGCCATTCGACAGTCATCGATAACTTATCAATTTAACATTTTTTTGCGTTTAAATGTGAATTACTGTTATTAATTGACATAAGTGATAACTATTTATTATAAAAAATATAGTTCACAATAACGTTTTCAAAAAAGATTCAACGTATTTAAGAAGGCATATGAATACAATACAGGGGACACAAATTCCACTCACCCACTTATATTAAAGAGTGAAATCTTGAAAGTATGGAAGGGTTTATCCGCCAGTTCTCGCAGTATGCTTTATGGCATTGTATTTCATGCAATTTATTTTCCATGTTGCTATTTATAATTGCATTTTGCTTTATGACTTTGTATATCATGCAATTTATTTTCCATGTCGCCATTTGTTATTGCATTTTTCTATTTATCATATTAATTGAAATGATACGTTTGAGTGACAGTTTTTATAATGAATCCATGGGTCTTAATGACAGTTTTTATAATGAATCCATGTGTCTTAATGACATATGTATACTCCTTTGTTATAATTTATTAGTTCTTCTTCTTATGTAAAAAAGTTAAATGTAATGTAAATGTTAAATTTACTAACTTTCCCTGTCTTCTTTTCTTCTATTTACTTTACGTGTTGAAATGTTACAATAGAATTATTACTTCAAATTTCATTTTGTAAAAGTCATTGGACAGAAAACACGGGACGAGCTTTAATACAACTTCGATGTTATTTCGATTTCTTGCGCAAAAATTGGCCCTTTTAATCCAAGGGGGATAACTGATATGAAACGTGTAAAAACAATCGCACATTCTCGACCCTTTCCGTCAAACCTCGGATAAGTACATGTACACATTTCGGAAGCGGTATTGCGGTCCTACCTACGCGCGTCAAAATGTAAGCGAAATATGTAAACAAAGCGGTAGCCTTACAGGAATGTTTGAATAAACGAAGAAAAACTTGTACTGATGTTAGTTTATTGAAGAAATGTACAGAAAATATAATTATAAAATAAGCAATGGCGATATTTTTATCAGCCACATAATTGTTAATAGTTTGATGATAATGAATATCACAAAATGAAAGTGAAAGTAGAACTGTCAAAAATGACAACCTGTCAACGTGTTGTTTTTGCTGGCTAGAAAGGGCGATTACACTCAGTGTTTTCACATTTTTACCATAGGCTTTGTCAATGACCTTTATAGTATGGGTGGCTTTGTTATTATTTATTGCTATCATGTAACTGCATGATTGTGTATATGTTTACAATACACAAAGCATACATAATGATATAAATATACTGATTGAGCTTATAATAATCTGATAACTATAGCCGGGTCAATAAAGGACTTAAAATACAAGTTTTTGTCCTGATTTCATGAAGACTTGAGATATTTATGCACATAAAGTATCAAGATATGGGGTGATCCACAAATAAAAAGTATTTTTGATCTGTGTTGTGCAGGTTTTTTTCTCCATGACTGTGAAAGTGAAATTTCCTTGTGAAAAGAATGTTTTTTTTTTCTGAAGTATTTCATTCAACCATTGCATATAATGAACTGTTCTGCATATAATTTGTCATTTTGATTGGTGTTTGTTAGGTGATCAACAGGGGATGACCAGGATCCCAGAGAAAAGGGATATACATTTGAGATCTGGTCAGGGCTCCATATAAAAGTGGTTAAATGGTATACATTTTATATCTGGCCAGTGCTCAAGAGAAAATGGGTATACATTTCAGAATATTTTACCATTAAAAATGATTAAATACCTCTTGACTAAGGCTCTTAATTTATCTAGCATGAACATTTGTACTATATCTTTTTAACACTAATAACATTTAATTTACAAATTTAATCTACCAATGTGTACAGATACTACTTAACATATATTTGACTGTATTGAATGTAGGAACTAGCTAAAATATCCATTAGAAAAAAGATCAGGGGGTGAAATATTCATTGCCTGAAGCTCTGACCCTGGAGCTTTGTTTATATAACTTTAAACACACTGATTAAAGAAGTAAAACAATACATTGATACGTACAACAGAGGGAAAATCATCCCCTCTAAACAACATGATACTGTTTATCAATATAAGTATACTAGATGGAAACATATTTGAAATAATACAATTTGATATACTGTATATAATGCTTGGGACCTTCTAGCTTTCATATCAGCTAAACATAAATGCATAAATAAGCAGTCACAAGCAGTCACAAGTCAAACAGTTGGTGCTGGTGTAATGGGCACAGGGACTTCTGGCTTGCACATTTCTGGTGGAAGAATTCTTCTTTGCACTTAGGTGAGCTCGCCTTTAGTGCTGCTCTGGATGGGGAACTCAAGTGTGTCAGTAGTTCCCATCTCCAGAGCGACTGGCCTTTTCATGGGCGCTGGCAGTGACTTTGGCGATACCAATGGAGCCGACTGAATGATGAGCACCTGTTTCAGCAAGAGCCATTCCTGCACTTTCCACGAGCAATCTGACAAAATACTTAATGAAAATCACACTTGTTTCAGTATTTGCCTAATATTATGACACTTAAGATATGAATATTGGATTCTGCAGTAGAAACAAAGATGCACATTTGTTGCAAACAAAACATTTTCTGTTTAAAGTAAAAAAAGAGTAATACATTAAATTATAATTATGATAAATTACAAGGACAGAGTTATGGGCCTTGGTTGGTGACATCTGATATTGTGTGAAGCTCATGATGGTACCCTAATACTAATGATAAATCACATAAAGTAAAACAACATACAATTACTGTGTCTGTGTGTTGGAGAAAATTATCAAAAACTTAATATATATTTTATTATGAATATTGAATACTTATATTCTGTGTATAATTTATATGTACATTATATGAGTTGCTGCTTATATGGGATCCCCACCAGGATTTGAACCTGGATTTCCTCTCCATATGAAAAGGTGTGTTTGCTTACACTATAAGGATGTTCCCATTAACAGCACTATTGGTAACAATTATTTCTGTCAACTATATTCACTATATCCATAAGTCTTAATACATAAATGTGTAAATACATGTTTTGAAGCTCTTTAAACACAATGCATTCTCCATCTGCTCTTTAAGGCAGATGTCAGTTCTGAAGGGCAAGTCCCTGTTCAAGCGAGCTTCTCTTCCTGTGCTTTCCACGAGCACTAAATCTGAAATCAGACAAAGATACATAAGCAAAATCACATTTTTGTTAAAGAAACAATTGAATACATTTCTTATGTTAATTTATATTGTTCCGGATTGAAAATCTGTACAGATAACCCCATGAAAATAATGTTGAAAATATGTCCTATTTATTTAAATATGCTGGTTCGTGAGGCGGTAAGAAACTGCAACAAATTAAGCGAAACAAATATTTAAACAAGCAAATTTGTTGAATTGATATCCCCCGCCAATTTAGAGCTTTGTCACAGAAAAAAAGCATTTTTTCAAGATACAAAGGGCCATAACTCCGTTATTAATAGATGGTGTACAATGCCATTTGGTGTGCATCATCCTCTTATCCATATATATACTCATTCCAAGTTTCATTGAAATCTGCCAAGGCACTTCAATGATATGGCTTTAGACAAAAAGGTGCCGGACGGACGGATGGAAGGACAGACGGAAGGACGGACGGACGGCCAACGCCAAAACAATATCCCTTCGCCTTTGGCGGGGGATAATAACTGCTTATTCACAAGATCTACAATTGTATGTTTTTTATAGTAGCAAAGTAATGAAAATACTAAACATGACAAAAATGTAAAAAAATGCATCGTGAGCCTTTCAAAATTGTGAAAAATGAGTCGCAAATTGTTCAAAATTGTAAATAAGAGAACCGTCGAGCGGATGCCAACGCTCGGGTGTGGGTGCAGTTTTGAACAAGAGGGTGAAGCTGTGGGTGCTTGTATTTTGTTTTTTTGACCTTTGAGTCTTTGACCTTCATTGACCTTTTCACCACTCAAAATGTGCAGCTCCATGAGATACACATGCATGCCAAATATCAAGTTGCTATCTTCAATATTGCAAAAGTTATGGGCAATGTTAAAGTTTTTGGTAGACGTGGACGGCGAGGTGGCCATGACAATACCTCGGGTTTTCTTGGAAAACAGCCGAACTAAAAAATGAGTCATGAACTTTTAAAAGTTGAGAAAATTTGAGTTGCAAACTTTTAAAATTTAAGAAAATTTGATTCGCAAACTTCTTTTAATTGATAAAATTGAAGTCGCAAACTTCTCAAATTTGTGAAAAACGGCCAATCTCTAACAAGGAAAAAGCCCTGACTCAAAGATTTCAATAGATTTCGAAAACCAGGAGTCAAATGACCCCATGCTTTAAATTTCCAGGGGTCAAATAAAATTTTCAGGGGTCAAAATACTGAAGTCCAGAGGTATTTTCTTTCTGCATATTTGTTAAATGCTCTGAAAATGTATCTTAAAAGTTAACATATGTGAGAGAAATACTATGCGAAAGACACATTTTTGTGATATAACATATATTATTGATTTAGCATTCCATTAAAATTTTCATAAAAATGATGCAAGGCAGATAATTTGCAGGAGTCAAAAGAGAATAAATTGCAAAATGCTTGCATCAAAAAACAGAATTCTGCTTTAATTGACCTTAAGAAACAAGAGCATCGTCGAGCGGATGCCAACGCTCGGCTGTGGATGCTTAGATTTTGTTTTTTTGACCTTTGACCTTGAAGGTCATTATTGACCTTGATTTTTTCAACACTCAAAATGTGCAGTTCGATGAGATACACATGAAAACCCCATAAAAAAGGTTATTTGACCTTTGACCTTGAAGGGTGACCTTGACCTTTCACCAATCAAA
>VMBQ01012701.1:0-21106 GCA_007657795.1 Dreissena rostriformis
CGCTAACTTGTCTTTGCTTCATTTTATGAAATTCGTCTTCAATGTGTATTTTTTCTTGCATATTGTTTATTATTTTAACATATTTTTATCAATATATTACAATTTATCACATTTAAAAATTTGACAAAATCGTACAGTCTTACTTTAAATATGCACATGTTTGATACATTTCCAATGCATTTTTGTCTTTTGAAAATATTAATAAAACCATCAACTGCTTTCATTTCCTTTATAAGCACGTAGAAGAAAGCATGGAATAAACCGTAACGACCCCGACTTGCATCAAAGATATCCATGTGACCTTGACCTTAGATTTCTGGATTTGAAAATTATTAGGAGTCATCCTTCGTGAAGACTTTCCATCGTAGTAATGAGCATGATCCTAAGCATTCTGTAGATATTGTGCGGAAACATATTGCATGGTACAAGCCCATGTGACCTTGCCCTTTGATTTGATGACCTCCATTTTTATAGGTGATTTACTTTACACCAAAGTAACCACAGCACCGAGCTGAATAATCAAAAGTCAACATGTTTTCACATTATAGTGTGAAAATGAATTTCCTGTAACAAGCCCTTGTGACCTTGACCTTTAACATGTTGACCTGAAAATAAGTATACGTTAATATTTTCTCACAAGTAACCAGCATACCGATTTCTTGATGAAAGCTCCAGTGACCTTGATCTTTGATTTGATGATCTCAAAATATAAAGGTTTCTTTGTTTGTTCAAATGAAACCACTATACCAATTTGAATGATCGAAAGAAACGCGTTCTAAGAAATAGCGCGGACACGGATTTCCTGTTACAATACCATGTGAACTTAACCTTTGACCTGGTTGCTTTAAAATTAATTACCGTTTTCCCTATTTAGAAGTTATCAATAATGCATTTTTAATTATCTAAAAAAAAGTTTCTGAAAATATCTTGCTGAAACAAATTTACTTTAACAAGCCTATGTTACATTGACATTTGACCGGCTGACATCAAAATTTATAGTCGTCTTCCCTGTTTCAGGATATCTTCATACAAGTTGCAAAACGTTCTCTAGAAACCGCGCGAAGCCATTTATGACAAAGACCGCCTATAGCTTGCTATAGCTCGGTAATGTAAACAGTACATAAACAACAGTCCTCCAAGGAACTTTGTTCTGGGTGGCGTTATTTAGCTCTCCCCATGACAGATTACAGATTCCCAATTCTTCCTCACAGGATCGTCAGGTGATCTTGCGGCATCCGATTCGTACCTTGCCATATGGATTCTACTGCAAGGCCTGTCGTTTGATATCTTGTGGAGGTTTTTACAAGGTGTGACCAATCTACATCCATTTCCACCTTGCGATGCGTCCGTCGTGAGCAGCGATTTATTTTCCGACTTTTCCTTGACGAAAGAGACTTGCCTTAAAGGCTTTATAGCGTCTCCCGACCTTGGTGTTTTCTGTCTGAATGATCGTCTTAGCCTCGAGCAGGGTTGGCTGATATTCGTCTGTCCTATTCAATACAACCTGTCCAGCTTTCGAAGACCTGTCATATGAATACATTCGTATCACATCAAAGTGTTCACATAATTTATATCTCATCATCAGAGTTATGCACACAGTGACCAACTAGTTTACATCTCATCAGCAGAGTTATGCACACTGTGACTAAATAATTTATATCTCATCAGCAGAGGTATGCACATAGTGACCAACTTATTTGCATCTTCGAAGCAGAGTTATGCAGATAGTGACCAACTAATTTACATCTCATCTGCAGAGTTGTGCACATAGTGACCAACTTATTTACATCTTCGCATCAGAGTAATGCATATAGTGACCAACTAATTTACATCTCATCAGCAGAGTTATGCACATAGAGACCAACTTATTTACATCTCATCAGCAGAGTTATGCAGATAGTGACCAAATAATTTACATCTCATCAGCAGAGTTATGCACACAGTGACCAAATTATTTACATCTCATTAGCAGAGTTATGCCCATAGTGACCTACTAATTTACATTGCATCATCAGAGTTCTGCACATAGTGACCAACTAATTTACATCTCAACAGCAGAGTTATGCCCATAGTGACCAACTTATTAACATCATATCTCAAGAACAAATTAATGTTTGCAAATTATACAATCACGCTTAATGACTGTCTTGTTCGTAATTATTAATAAGTCAGATTTTTTTTCCAACTTTCTATATATGGTTTAAAGCTTGATAAATGGGTTTTAAACTCCGAATCCACTTTTTTCATAAGGAAACAGAACAGAAAGATATTAAGGTAATTTGACAATCTCACAATTAAATATGGTTTCTAACGAAGCAAACAGTTCGATTTTAAGAACTTTGGTACACGACAAAGCGAGGAACACATTTCTAGAAAGTATTTGTCAAATCAAACTAGGTTTGCTGCCATTTAGATATATATTTTGTTCAATTATAATACGTATTACTTCAAAGTCGATATATTTACGTATACATTATGTGAAATAACTATAACTATAAACGTTTTAATTGTAATGTGAAAATGTTATCAGAAAAGTAAAAAAAATCAAATAAAACATTATTCAAGAAAATATTGCAACATGCTAAGGCTTAGTATGACAAAATTACAAAGTTAATACATTTATCAGCATTGTCATAGTTTTCATCAGCCACATATTAGTATGTGCTATTGGGGTTTTCCTAAATAATTAAAAAGATAATAAATCATAAATATATTTCTCAATAATTGCGAAAACGTTTAATATTTCCTTAACATCAATTATTTGAAAAGAGCATATAGTAGCACTTCACTGCACATACAACCTTTCCGTATTCGAAAATCAATTAAATATTAACTAAAATCCTGAGACACATTTCCATTTAACATTTTACATATTATCTGGCAAAAAAATGTTTTTTTTTCTTCCTTTTCCTAGATAAAAAGTAAGCTGGAACCCTTTTACGTTCACCCAAAGCTTTGATATGTAAGTTATACGCGCCTATGTTCAAAAACGTTTTTATGAGAAAGAGAAAGAGAAGCTAGTTTTTGGTTTACGACAGCAAAGATATTAACAATTGCAGTCACTGTAGGTGCTAAATTTATCCTTCTGACCCAACATGTGATGGTGACCTTCAAAGTTGGAGAAACAGACATTTTATTTAATAATTGACAAACGGATATCTTAATGTCCACTATATACATATGATTTTTATTTTTATTTAATATTAAAAGTTATGCTGTTGCATTAGAAAATTGAACAAAGGCAATATCTCCATAAAAATGTATCACAGAAAGACTTTTTTGTTTTACTCAATACTTTCTATGATTTTAACTATGACTGTAATTACAGTCTTCTAATATTATCTGAAGTTTTATTTGAATCCCTTTGATTCTTTTAATAAGCAAAATACAATAACACTGTGTTATTTGGCTCAGTACGAACAATTACCAAGGGATATAACAACCAACATACTGAATAGAGTTATAGTTCTTGCACTCTGCAAGTGTCCAAAATGTTCTCTATAGATCTATAAAGTATCTTTAAAGTATTATCTTAACATCTTTAATCGTACTGAAATGTTCGAGTGCACAAGATAAGTAACAAGGCAAGAACTATGTAAATATAATAAAGAAGAGTTATGGTACTTTAACTCTGCACTTTTTCATTAAGCTCTTTATCAACGAATGAAGTTCCATTTGAATCCATTAAATAGTATTTAAGTTTTAACAAGAAAATTACATAATGTTATTATGTTCTTCATAAAGCAAAATAACAAACATGCACATTCTTACAATATGCTTGTACAATCTATACAGTTGTATTTTATTCCCTTCGTATTCATGATTTTATACGCTTAACAGGAAAGAAATAACACAGAGCAATTGCTCTGTTGATATTTTATTTGCAGAGAGGTATTGCCCTTTATTACGGTATTTTTTTTTTAAACCATGTGTCATTATATGAAGGTTCATTTTGAATACTTTCAGCACATGCAGAGTTATGCTCCACATAAGAATGTGACTTTACAAAAAAAGTAAAGGGCAACACTAACGCTATAAATCCTGATGAGACAGACATGTTTCTTGTACTTAGCACTGCCCATTAATGGCATATATTATTAATGAAGTTTCATTTAAATCCATGCAATGCTTTCAGAGTTATGCTTCGCATATTAATCGGGACAGAATGACGGGCGGAAGTACAGGCAAAAAGACAGAAGGACGGAATTTATGCCTTTCTTTGGGGGAATAGAAATGTTAGAACATTTTGCATATTGTATTTAGTGCTTTTATATATCAACGCACAGCTAAAACATCGTGCTTCAAGCCTGTTTGAAATAATTGCAATAATAAGAATTCCCAACCTTTAACATGCCTTGTAAATACGAAAGAATGAGTATTGTTTCATGCAAGTAAAATTTCAACGGTTGAGTAAACTTGAAAAATACTCTTTGTTTACCATTATTCACAATATAATAATATCATTCATATTCTGTCACTGTTTTCAGACTGCCCGGCGAATTGTGGTTCTGACCGCTCCTTGGCAACGGTCAACCAACAACCAACGTGTTCGTCGATACGTTGCAAATGAACAGTTTGTACAATGATTGAGAAGACCGGAGCAGCAGAGTGCGAATACCTACGTACATCACTCTTTACTTCAACATAATGTCTGGCAATGTCACCCGCATCGAATACAGCCTGGGCTCGAACAAGGTACGTGTGTGAAACTGGAACTAATTCTATAGCTGGAACTAATTCTAACGAATTGCAGTCTGTTTCTAAGAAGGGCGATTCCCTAATATAGCCACGAGTGTGCGTGTCTAATCAGAATTCTATTTCACGACACAACCAATATACATTCAGTATATAAATTGGCTTGGTCTGAATACTTTCCACGTTTTGCTTCTTAAGTTTTAGTCTCCTTATATTTATCATAACAATACATATGTAACGGCTACGTATGAAACGGCTGTTCATCCTTTTTATACAAAACATAAAACTATAATTTAGAATTAGCACAGAAAACAACGCCAATGTTAAATTTAACAAAGTAAATTGGGTTGCAAAGCGACATAAAATGAAAAATTACCAAAGTAAGTCAGGCAGCATGTTAATTATGGTAATATTTGCAACTAAAACACACAATAATTAATTATAACAGGATTGTTCTATGTGACACCAACGCATGGCGTCAAAACATATATTAAGTACATGTAAGTGATTGATAATAAAGACGCAACATAATTTGTAAAGACATTATCAAACAGTTCTTTCTAACGACTTCTTTATGTACTAAATCTTTAATCACGTTTTACGTAAAGAAGTGTTCTTAATATATCAATCGGACGAAACGCAGTTAGTGTACCGTTATTGGCGACCTGGCTGAATTACATGTTCTATTGAATTTTACGTTTCTGTGTCAGATCAAAAGAACTAAGTAAACATTCGACTTTGATGAAACTTTAAATCCAGTGTCCAAACATGTCGGATATGCGCATATTGTCATGTCGTGTCTAGTGAGTTCTCAGGGAATAATAACATCTTTAATATTAATGTGTTTCTACACATACAATGAAAAGCGCATAATCGTTGAGCGTCCATCAATTTCGATGATTGTCCTGGCATTTTCAGCTAGTTAATCGTTATGATTGTGAATTAAGAAGAAACAAACTATGAAATAAATGCTTTGTGAATTTCTTGCCTCGCGAAAATAACCACCAACAATTTCGGCTATTTGTCATGATGGAAGGTGTAATGGGTTGAATTCTGACTTGCAAACTTGAACACGCGAATCAAGTATCAACAACTGTTTGTGTTCGTATTCCTTTATTCAAAATCTACTATCACTATATGTGTCTACAGTTAAATGTATGTTTATTTAGTCAAATTGTACATTGCTAAAGAACAAAAAAATTAAATGAGAACTATGTATCTAATTCCGGTAAGCAACAAAACAATTGCTAATTGATATGAAACTATCCACTACCATGAAATTATGAATTATAGAATAATCATTTGAAGTAACTGTGATGCTGTTGGTGATGATGAGGATGAACGTAATGTAAGTGTACATGATTATTAACTTGGTACAAAATCAACATATCCCTGAGATACACAAACAATTATAATAATTATATACTGTTTACGTATACATAACATTTATTTACATGTACTGTCGATTAATTTAAGCGAAGAACATCCAATGCTGAATACAAAACATGCAACGTATAGTTAATTGATGTATTTAATAAACAGCGAATTCAATTTCACACTTATCCCCTGTGTATCCACGGCGACAGAAACAGAACTGTGTTCCGTTCGGCTTTACGTCGCAATGACCGTTCTGACCGCAATTCAAGCAACATTTCTGTTCACAAAACAGACCTATGGCGCCCGTGTCGCACTTGCACTGAGATGTGATCTGTTTTGAGCTGGAGTCGCTTGAACATGTCCCGTACATGCACCGAAATCCAAACTGACACTTCCGGTCATCATCCGGTCGCAGCTGGTAGGTGTTTGAGCACACGGACGGGTCTGCATCGTCTGTATCCACGGTGACAGAGTTCCTATGATTCACAAAGGTTTGTTTCGGTGCATCGTCGGTGAGTTGGGAATTTCCAACAAATTCTACATTTACCCAAGTTGAGCTTTTGGGTTTACTGTCCATTGGGATGTATTTAGCACTGTTCATAAAGTTGTTTTCACTCGGTTTATTAAACGCCGTTGTCGAAATTGTAGCAGCTCCCCCTAATCCATCCGAAATTAGCACAAACAATCTTTCACGCGGACGCTGTCGAACGACGAACTCAACGTTTTTCTTTTTCTGTTTATTTCCGTGTAATTGTTTCAAAAGCTTTAAAAGAACGGCACTGTCCTTAATGGGTTGTCTTGAAGAGTAAATATTCAACGGGAAAGTACCGGTATGGTCCGTACTAGTAATGTCACACAGTTTCCCAGTCCATCCTATATCGCACATGCATGCTTGCTGTATTGGGTCACAGCGTCCATAACGGCATTCCAGTGAGTTACAATTGTCAAACGTCCCGCCGATCGAGCTATGATTCAATATCGGAGCATTGCTGGAATATGTTATAACGCATGCGTTGACAACCACCGTAATGATCGTAAACGCATAGAAAACAAGGACTCCGTTTTGAAAAATCATTTCTTCTTTATTAAATTATAAATTATTCTGGTATATTGCTGTTCTCAGATCGACTCTTTCGGTTATTAATCGCAGTTCACGACCGTCGCGCTATTTATTTAATCCGCTTTTTAGCGCAATGACGTCATGACGGTAGATGTTTGTCTACGTTCGGCTCTGAACGTCTGTCACGCACTGAGCCAATCATTCATTTGATTACTGGTCTCGTTGGATTGTGTTCAATATAGCGTGAAATTCATTCTTAAATCGGTATGCTCTATAGTCGTACATTTGATTTAAAGTCAGTCCAGTATATTAGTTTACCACTTATTTATATATACGCATTAAGCAATATAAGTGTTAAGCATACGTTTATTAGGGTAAATTATTTAACTGTTTTGACGTTAAGTATACAAAATGAGTCAGAAGTTTGAACAAATATGCGTATGTATTGCATTAGCCGCTTGTTACATAATTTTTGCCAGTTTCATCTGTAACAGTTGATTCAAACTTTAAAATGAAATCCGTCCGAAAAAGTATTTAAACTGATGATCCTCTTTTTGTGGGCTACGCCAGGATGTCACTAATAATTAATGCTTATTTATTGGAAATATGGATATGGTTACCATCCCTTCAGCATGGTAAAGACATCCATATTTTTGCAATCGCATTGCATGGCTATGTATTAAAATTACGTTGAACATGATTCACAAGTTGTGTTTGTATCAATTGATTGATCTATAAAAAAGGGTCATAAGGTTAAGTCATTAATATTGGTGATCATTTACAAATATATATAGTTTATACAGGATGAACTTAATTCTGACTGATTACGTGGTGTATTTTATCATCCCAGGCATGATTTATGTAAGTATATCCGTAATTTTTATAAAGTACTGAATGATAATATAATACATGCGCTTGGTGTACATTTTGATCAAATGATTCAAATAAATAATAGAAGTATATTTAAACAGTTTGGATACAGAATGAAAAGTATATGCGGCAATTATGCTGAAAAAACTTTAAATGGACTTGTTTACAGTTTGGTTAAAACACGTTTTTCAACATTATTGTCACATAAATTTGTATTTAAAAAAACAAACAATGTATACATTTTGTTTAAACAAGAGGAAAAAACACTTCTGACTAAGTAAAATGCTAAAAAATGGTTCATTCATGGATAATCACCATTCGAAATTTATAAAATAAAACAACGTTAGTAACGATTTTTCTCCATAAATTTGATAAAACGTGTGGTACGTTTATAATTTGCACACTACTAGTAAAGCCTGCGTGGCGCTGCGGTAGATCACTAGCTTTTGCCTCCAGGGTTTTTGGGTATGAATTCCGTTAACGGCAATCTGTTTTATTTCACTGTTTTCTTGCTTTCATAATTGTGTAAGCCTATTAAAATATTATCAAGTTGGAAGAAAACATGTTAAGGTTTTTGAACTCCAATTAACTCGGCGTAATACCGCCTTATTTCGTACATTTCCGTTATCCCGAGCGGACTCCGCGTATGTTCGTTTAACTACGATAGTTTTGTCAAAATCAAAACAAGATTCCTGCGGATGATAAACTAGTGTTAACCTATTTTACTATGATACTAAAAATATAGTTTAGTCTATTATTAATAGTTAAGTGTTGAAAATAAACACATTAAGCGACATTAAAATAATAAATAAAATATGTGTGAAGAAGTCCATTATTTCCGAAGATAAAATTCCCCCTGTCTTATACATGATATAAAGCATGTTTTGAATACCAAGGTTTTGGTGAGTAATTTCTTTATGCATCATTTAAACAAATGGTTTGTCATGATATGAATTAATTATGAACTACCCATCATTTTCACATAGTTACACAATTGGGCAATTCTATTTGGACACTATTTTATTCCGAATATCGAAGAGTATGAGAGCAATTTAAACTGATTCATAATTATAATCACAGTTTACAAATGATTTACTACATCTTATTCCTGCTTGTAATCAGTGAATGATAGGTGTTTATAACTACGATATCTTACAGTCAATATTCATTTATACAAACGTGGATACCCTTGCAAGTGTAGTTGGAACTTAACATTTGTTTGGTGATTCTACTTTTTGATCAAGGATACATCAGAGGAGCAAACGTCTATGCTCAAACTTTGAATTTTGTTGATGCCGTTATTTTGTTATAAATTATAGTTACAATGACTAACAACTTTGGATTGATATTTTGTCTGGTTTTCTGATATATAACAATACTTGTTTGCTTATATTTTCTTTATTCGACTTGTTACAACTCATTTGCTATCATGAACGCATCTATAAGGCATTTATGTATGAATATATATACCAAATAAGTCTATCTTCATTCGTATTTAGGTATATAAGAGTGAATTTTATGATTAAATGATTATGCAAAAATGGGGGGGGGGTGGATTGAGGCTTGGCAACTTTGAATGTTTGAAAGTCCTACATTTTTCGAATATTTGTTTCTTAAACTTTGATTTTGGATGCAGAACACCACGGCACACGGAAATGCGAAAAAAAAACATAAAATCAAGATGTTGAATTAGATTTCTTAAACCTTAAATGACATTGTTCACAAATATGAAAGTCTGTGAACAAGTCCTTTTAAGTCTAACATATTTTAATCACGTCCGTATGAAATTAGCATAATGAATTAAGTTTCATGTTGTCAAAATACAAAAATCAATTTCAAACGACGATGCGGAATGAATCAGATGATTAGCAATGAAATTCAATGGTTAGTCATTATCATTATAAATGAGCTTTTAATGACATGTTGGTCAAATGTCATGATCATTCGATCATCTTAAGCCTGACAATAAATGTGAACGTATGTAATCGAATGATGAAAATTTGTATTCGGTCCGCTTTTCTAATATCGTGTCTTATTATAATGAAGAATCTCAAGTCAGGACGCGGGTATGATGACAATGTATTAATCACCACAACTTTTATCGCGACAGAATAGTTTGCATGTGTTACAGCTCTGGCGTGGCGTAAGAAATATTCTATAGATGACCTAAGAAATAGACATAGAAATGTTTCCGCGTGGTTAACGTCGTATTGTTTTATGTATTGTTCTTAGAGGTGAGCAAGTAAAAACCCGAGCGTATAATGGCCGAGATAAATTTTGATTGGCCGAAGAGCTCACGTGATCTTATACCTTAAGCCGATTGGTTACTAACATAGCGTGGCCACGTGATCGAATATCTATAATTAGCACGTGAACTAATATCTGTAATTAGACTTAAAGAGGCGAACAATCACATAAAATATTTTATGTGTGCATTAAATATTATTTATGTATTGTCCTTAGTGGTAAAGAAAAGGTCCTATACCGGACGGACTCGTATGCCATGAAGGAAATAACAAAGACAATGATTGATTGAAAAAGGGCATTTATTTAAAATGCCATAAAGTAGATAAAACATATTAAACATATTATCTAGAATGGCATAATGGGCGGTAAAACACGCCACAAGGGGAACAGGAGGTAACCCCGCCGCACATGGAGTACGGGAGAGGACCTCAATTAAAAGGGGGAAGCTGCCCCTGAAGGTACATTAATGTTAATTGTTATAAGCTAGACAGACTTGTCAGGTCGTCAGCCTAGCCTAAATAAAACCCTGAAACATTAGAACGTAAGTGGTTTTAACCATCCAAACGAGGCGGGCAGGTAAAAGGCAAAGCATACATGGTAAGTTAAAATGAAAACCTGATTGAAAATAGAAGACATCTCAATTTTGAAATATTATGAAAAGCGGATCACAAAAAATGAACACAGCGTGTATGAAAATTGCACAATGTAAATTGTCAATGAAATGGGCAAAGTGCGACTAGAAATATACAAAAATGTTATGGCTGTGAAAATGGATAAATGATGAGATCCGTAAATGAAGGTGAAACATAAATCATAATATGTTCCACAAAACAACACAAGTGAGGGTAAATTACATAATGTATAAAAAATAAACATAGTAAGTAAAAAATGTAAAACGTGTTGCTGCAGCCTCAAACTGTCAGACAACAAAATATACAGCAGATATTGGCATGAACTACAGGCACTGGTAAAATGGTTAAAACTACCGATAACTGACCGGTAACATAAAATGTACAGTAACACAAAAATGGTGAAATGCAAATGTAAGCAATACTGTAGGAAAGCGATGTAGCTTCAGCCTTAAACCGTCAGACAATACTAGTAATAAAAAGAAAACAACAAAACAAAACCAAAACAAAATTTATACAGCACATTATACATAAGTTAAATACACAAGACAAAAGGTGAAAACAAACACAAAAACTACCTGCAGCCTTAAACTGTCAGGTAAGCATAAACAAAATGTCCCAGACCTAGTGTCAATACACTTGTACGTTTAAATGAAAAATGCACTGGCTAGTTGAAAAGCACGTATGGTTCCCTTCCATAATGTAATCAAACACTGCCGCCTATACAGTCAGTGTCTGATCATTAATTGGGGTATTAAAGGGGCAATGGTGTAGACCGAATGTACTTGACATATGCGTTGGATCGCCAACGTCCCAAACGTTGAATCATGGAGGCAGGCATATTATGGGAATGGGCGTGAGTAGCGCCTCCAATGCGAAAAGAGTGGGATGTGTAAAACTGCGGATTGAAATCAGAAGCAATAACATAAGTTCGACGATTTGACCTGAAGAAAGCGGTTGTGACAGGATCCCCGTTACGAAATTGGAAAAGGGGACCTGTTGGCTAGGGCATAGCCGTATGTATTTTAATAATGCACGAACTGGGTATAACCGTTTGGTAAATTGAAGGGCAAGGGGAACAGTGGTACATTGACCTTTGGAGTGTTTGTAATTTCGAACCTTAATTACTGCCGATGATACTTTGGCATTTGTGTACATGAAAGTGAGGTCCTGGCGGGACACAGCGTTTTGATGACCGTTTTGGGAAATGGCCAGTTCCCCTACTCGGAAAAGGCCAAAGAAGGCAGTTAGAAACATGGCCTGTAACAGGACACGATTGTAATGGTCAAGAATGTTGGAATGGAGGGCAGCTAGTAAAGTGTGGATATTGGCAACCGTGAAAGGCAGACGTTTATCCGCAGTTGACGTGCGGCAGATACTGTACAATAACTTTGATCACAAAGGATTCTGCGGGGTTGACCATATTGTACAGTTTATGAATGTAACCAAGAGCGGAAACATATGTCGAAATAGTGTTAGCCCGAAATTGTAAATTGTGACAGTTTGCGAGAAATTGTGCTAAACGGTCAGATGAAATAGGTAAGCAATGTAACGTAGGATAATGCGCTGAATGGACGCGTTGGTATCGAAGGAAAACATTTTTTTTTAAAGCTGGCTTTTGTGGAAGGAGCCAAGGATTTGTCTAATAAACTGTACACTGTTTGATTTAAATTATGAAATGGTACTCTGTAATGGGTGTGGGAAGCAGGTCCATGAGGGGAGCCCTTTCCTTGAATTTGGCGATCTGTAAACGAGAAAGGAGGTCAGGTAAAACATTGTATTTTCCAGGGATATGTTGTGCATGTAAAAGGATATTATATTTTATACTGGCTAAAATGATGCGGCGGACTAGAGACATAATGACCGGGACCCGGCATGTCTGTTTATTGATAATGTGTACCGCGGCTTCATTGTCAGTGTGTAAAACGATACACTTATTTCGTAGTAGGTGACCCGAGATTTCCAATGAGAGGGAAATTGGAAAAATCTCTTTAAACGTAATGTCATAAGCAAGCCAAGTATGAAGATGCAAAGCATCGGACGTGAGCCAACGCTGTTCGGTTAGTACTTGTTTTCCATTGAAATCGTCAAGAAACAATAGCCAAGCGCGCAGGTCTTTGCGGCTCTCCTTGTTAAGAGTAATGTGATGGTGAGGTTTGGAGACCTTCAGTGTCAAATCTATGAGTCTACGTAAGAATTGGGATTTACCTGAAAGCCGAATCAATGTCTGTTTTGCTGAAAAGAGCACCCGGGCCAATGCTCAACAATAGGGCTACAGCGTCGTCAAAAGAGCAATAGGAAACTGTAGCAAGTTCGGGTTCAATAAAATCGTTTATGGAATGACCTGGAGGATGACTGAGGTGGTGTTTTAACCGGAACTGACCATTAAATTTTTGGGAACCACGCCAATGGGACTTACCCGAAAATGTCTAAAGGAGGGGAAGTGAAAGGGCCTTTTACCCGATCGGCATGAAGTTCCTCGTTAAGTTTGTGACGGACAATATCAGGGTGTTGCATGCATGATGTAAGGTTAGAGGCTGAAACTGAAACCCGAGGACCTAAATAACCTAATTTAAAACCTGAAGTAAAACCTCCAATCAAGTAGTTTGCCCATTGGTAACCTGTCAGAAATGAGGAGAGTTTGTAAATGCAAATGGGGGTAACCACAGATGTTTTATTTGGCTGGTTTATGGTGTTCCGTGGATTTCGGAGTTGAGGGGGCTCCGACGGCGTGTTCCTTTGAGGGGAAGGGGCATTCATAAGCTGGGTGTGAACCCCGGCAATAGCCACAGACATGGGGGTTGTGGGCAAGAGGGGAAGTGGCAGAGGGAGCGTCTATTGAAATGGAAGCAGGTTTTGTACAATAATTTTTTGTAGGGTATCGATGGTCTTTGGGTGGTTTTTTGAGAACAAAAAGAAGGGGTGGAGGGAACTGAGGGAACCAACGTGCTAGCATAAAGCCAAAACTCTGTATGAAGGCGATCCCAAGGGAGAGGAATAGTTTCCCGAAGGATGCGGAAATAGTTGTCATAGGAAGTGAAAGCTAAACTCGGACGACGGGTAGCAAGGTGTCTCACTATCTCTGCATATTTCAGCAGAGATTGAGTCTCTGCTGGGAACTTAAAAGTGTAGACCGCTATGTAGCGGAGGAAAGCCGTGGTCCAAAGTTCGATGCTGGTTATTCTCTTGGTGTTAGATTTTGGCGTAATGGATATCTGAGAATTGCGATCCATTTGTAGGGTATACTGGGTGGCCTGGGCAGACATTGTAGATGGTAAGAGTAGGGCCATGTCCACAAATTTGTTTCTCCAAATGTCTTTGCAGACAGACTTTTTAACCTGAGTAATAATTGGTGTACTGATGGGTTCTGCGTACATCATACCCGTACCTGGAAGAAGGTCAGCCCCATGGGAACGAACAGCTTGATTGAAAGTCATGGCATGGTTCTCGTCCGATGAGCACGAGGAGTCACTGATATCGTCCAAGAGAGGCAAGGTCGGTTGAGTAGGCAAGCCAGGACGTTTCAGTGGGAGCGGAAGAGGAAGAATGTTAGTTGCCGTGTCCTGTATAACATCGGTGTAGTATTCAACTTGGATTGGAGTAGTCGATGAAGGAACGGTGGATGTGGTAGCACTAGCCCACCGCCTGCTTGTTATACCAGGATTGGCAAGCCCTTCGGCTGTGGCAAAGACCGGCTCCTCTGTAGTTTTTGAGTTTTTAGCAGGCTTGGGGTGGCTGTAGAACCTCGCAGCACGGACAGGCTGTTGATGTAGCCGTCGTGCTACGTTTTTTCCCGCGTTTCATGTGTAAAACATAATGAACCTGAATAGACCAGATGTCAGTCTAAACTAATAACTATATCAGGTAAAGTATTGATAAAATATAAACATTGTCTGACCTGAGAACTAAGCTCAGGTAATATAGTTCCTGCGTAGGGAACTAAACATTAGTATCAGCCGAGGCAAAATAGTTCCTGCGTAGAGAACTATCACATCAATAACAGCCCGAACCGCGTAGAGTATTAGGTAATAATATTGAAAATAAATAAGCCTGGCTGAGCTAATGACTAAAATCAGGCAAAATAGTTCCTGCGTAGAGAACTATAAAATCAGTATCAGACCAGGCAAAATGGATCCTGCGAAGAGGACCATTAACATAAACACCAGCCCGAACCTCTGAGTAAAATCGGGCGTAATATTTAATTATAAGCCTGGCCTGAACTTATAACTAAAAACGGGCATAAAAGATTCTGCGTAGAGAACTATAAGATCGATATCAGCCCGAACTGCGTAGAGTATCAGGCAATAATATTGAAAATATATAAGCCCGGCCTGAACTAATAACTTAAATTAGGCAAATACAAAATTCCTGAGTAGAGAATTATTTTAACATAAATATCAGATTAAACTGATAATTAAACTCAGGCATAAATAGATGGCAATAAAAGCCTGAACTGGCAGCTGTAATCAGTAAGAATATATAGAAAATAGTCAGATAGACATGTAATTAATTATACTGGTAAAAAAATACATAGCTATATAGTGTTTTATAGAAAAACGCCTGAATTGAAATCAGACAAAATGTTAAGAAAATATAAGAATATGTATCTAAAGTGAATCAGATTGACTGATTCAAGGCGGCGACCACCGCAGCTCGGATGTTGTTGTAGAAGCGCAGCAGGCCCCGGGATGAAAGGTGACAACCATCGTCCACAAAATTCACACGTATGCAGTCAGGAGACCAGAATCCCCTTCAAACGCCATAAGTAAGTTCGGCCATTGGGTGAAGAATTTAGCCATTGAATGAGCAACATATTCATATCGTTCTACTTGGACCGTTAAACATAACTAAGGCATATATAAAGTGTCTGCATTACAATTTTAAAATAAAAAATATGCTTACATTTTGGTCAGAATTTGTCTTAACTGGTCTGACGTGTTTTTAAGCATTAAAAGATGATCAAGCCTAGTGAATTTATTTGTGTCCAACATTTCGGGCAAGTTATTGAATGGGAACTATTTAATGTAATTGTCTCACAAACTAAGAACTTAAACTTGATTCATGTTGTAGTTTGTTTAAAAACTACTATTTGTAAATGCATTTTATTGTTTTGCAATGTCTTTTCGTCTGTTATTACAACTTCTACATCACTGTTTGTCTTTACTCATTGAAAAGTGTATATTTATTCGTATAAGCACCTAGTAATGTTAATAAATATGCCTTTTTCATCTGAAAGTACTATTTATACATCAATGTTGATCTATACTAACTGGAAATTGTCACTTTTTTCTTCTTTATTCTTTAAATGTTGTTTCAACACAAAATAACATGCATATTTTAAGAATTTAGATATCTTGAATCTAATTATTGCATACTACATGATTGCACTATGTTATTTTATTCATTTATGATTGCATTACATGATTGTATTATTGTTCATAATTGTATATGTATTTGTTTGCAATCTAGAAAAAAAAACATTTCGGGCAAGTCAGTGAACATGTTCAATCTTATATATGATGTGAACATAGTTTCCACCTGTAATCTGGTTAATTTCTAGTGGTGCTAAACCTAACAGTTTGAAGGATTTCGTTTCTTGGTTTCTTGGTTGGTGTGTACTGCTTTGTTTGTGTCTTTTCGAACAAATCTATCTAAAGATTGCGACCCGATATATATCTCGAACTAGTATTAATTTACAGTCAGTTTACTGTTTATCTCAGTGCAATTTTCTGTGACCAAATCTGTTCGTTGGTTTCGTTTTTCCTTTTAAGTCACCCGATGTTAACAGATGTACCTAAGTAAAAATAATGACACCTTGGTATTTATAGGGATTCGTCTACTCCAGCTCTTTGAAGAAGAAATCATCCAGAGACCTTGGCGATGGATAGGCCACATCCTTCGTAAGCCGGGATCTAAATGCGACGAAGAAATCTCTCACCTGAGACCCCAATGGAAGAGACAGAGAATTTGGATTATAAACGCCTGACGCCGAGACCTAGATGCAGATTCCAAGCAGATGGGCAAGACGTGGGGCAGCTGGAGAGACTTACACTGAACCGATTCGCCAGGAGCTGGTCGGTGGCCTAAGCTAAGATGGGACCAAAGGCGAAGATGATATGAGATTAATGCAGATGAATATTGAATAGTTTTTATCCTCATTATCATAGCATTTATTTCATATTTTAGTGAACAATCAAACCAGATATAGATGTCATCATTAATATCTCAATTCATAATTACCATTAATTAACATTTCATGGGCGCCAGGTCAATACAGTGATTTTTCATAATAACTAATCATAGATCTGTGACCTTTACACACTCAACATAAAAAACAGTTCACACCGATGAAATATGTTGCTGTTTAAAAATGCAGAATAAATAGAATGTTAACATGTTTGAATATATGATATTTAACATAACTAACACAATCACATACAATCAATTAAAACATAAATCCATGTACTGTCTTGTTTACAAAATGCAATATGTTTAATGAAGCTTGTTATATATGTTGGTAATGAAAGCATAACAACATATACACAGATGCTTATTAGTATTAGAACAAGGAATGCGCTAAACATGAAACTTTTATTATATTGGCCGCGTACAGGAAAACTCGGTTAAATGCATGTGCGAACATTGTCATCCCAGATGAGCATGTGCAATTTTCCCTTTTAAAGAATTTTCTTTTAAAGGACGTCTCTTCTTAACGGAAATCCAGTGTAGGCGGACAGTGTTGTCCCCGATGAATCTGTGTGGACACGTTTTCCCAGAACAAGCCTCATATGGTTAATTTTAGGATACTTATCGTTTAATCCCTCGAAACCCCAATCAAATTTAAATGTAAGTAGTATTATATATATATGTCGTTGTCTGCAATCGTTTATAAATGTTTGAGCATTCTAAGTGACATTTATTAACATGACATTAGAAATAATATCCTGAAAAAAAGCATATAAAGATATATCAGATTTACCAAGTTAACATTAAATTGAAGTCAGGTTNGTTAGTTGCCGTGTCCTGTATAACATCGGTGTAGTGTTCAACCTGGATTGGAGTCGTGGATGAAGGAACGGTGGATGTGGTAGCACTAGCCCGCCGTCTGCTTGTTATACCAGGATTGGCAAGCCCTTCGGCTGTGGCAAAGACCGGCTCCTCTGTAGTTTTTGAGTTTTAAGAAGGATTGGGGTGGCTGTAGAACCCTCGCAGCACGGACAGGCTGTTGATGTAGCCGTCCTTCTACGTTTTTTTTCCCGCGTTTCATCTGTAAAACATTATGAACCTGAATAAACCAGATGTCAGTCTAAACTGATAACTATATCAGGTTAAGTATTGATAAAATATAACCATTGTCTGACCTGAGAACTAAGCTCAGGTAATATAGTTCCTGCGTAGGGAACTTAACATTAGTATCAGCCGAGGCAAAATAGTTCTTGCGTAGAGAACTATCACATCAATATCAGCCCGAACCGCGTAGAGTATCAGGCAATAATATTGAAAATAAATAAGCCTGGCTGAGCTAATGACTAAAATCAGGCAAAAACGTTCCAGCGTAGAGAACTATAAAATCAGTATCAGACCAGGCAAAATGGATCCTGCGAAGAGGACCATAAACATAAACACCAGCCCGAACCGCTGAGTAAAATTGGGCATAATATTTAAATATAAGCCTGGTCTGAACTGATAACTTAAAACGGGCTTAATAGATTCTGCGTAGAGAACTATTAATTCAATATCAGCCCGAACTGCGTACAGTATCAGGCAAAAATATAAAATATATAAGCCCGGCCTGAACTAATAACTTAAATTAGGCAAATACAAAATTCCTGAGTAGAGAAGTATTATAACATAAATATCAGATTGAACTGATAATTAAACTCAGGCATAAATTGATGGCAATAAAAGCCTGAACTGGCAGCTGTAATCAGTAAGAATACATAGAAAGTAGTCAGATAGACATGTAATTTATTATACTGGGTTAAAAAATTACATAGGTATATAGTGTTTTATAAAAAATGCCTGAATTGAAATCAGACAAAATGTTTAGAAAATATAAGAATACGTATCTAAACTGAATCAGATTGACTGATGCAAGGCGGCGACCACCGCAGCTCGGATGTTGTTGTAGAAGCGCAGCAGACCCCGGGATGAAAGGTCCGCAAAATTCACACGTATGTGGTCAGGAGAACAGAACCCCTTCAAACGCCACAAGTAAGTTCGGCCATTGGGTGAAGAATTTAGCCATTGAATGAGCAACATATTCATATCGTCAACCCTGGTGTTGAACCATTGTGGATCTACTGGATAACGTGTTGGACCAGTAGGTGAATGTCGATGCAGTGTTTGCAAGACTATAACTTGAGAGATTCCGTACACATAAAGTATCGTGTCTATTAGATCGCGAATTGCCGGAGAGAGGTGATTGATGTGGTTGATAAAGATCAATAGTCCCAATAACCAATATCACTATGTCCGGATTAAACTCGAAGATGTCTTGTAACTTGTTACGGAGACGATCGATCGTGGCGCCGGGAAACCCCGAATATTGGATAACAGGACAACCCGCGAGACCCAAATCGTACCGGAGTGACGAATCGTAACGAATTAAGTCCTTCAACCTGCTCACGAACGAGTGTCCGAAGACCAGAATATTCTTCGATATGGTCGCCGCCATCTTGGATTGCACTGAATACAAGCTAACAAAGGTTGTCACCTTTATCCCGTAATAACACAAAAAGTATAGGTCGCCGCCGAATGAAATGTAATCCTTCGGAAAAACGAAATGACAATGCGTCAAAAGATATAAAAAGTAACTAGGACATTACCGCTAATATGCGAAGATGTTGAAAATAATATCTATAATATCTATAAACAATAATAGCAGCTGCAAGTAAAAATCCGAGCGTAAAATGGCCCTTAAGTCGATTGGTAAATAACATAGCGTGGCCACGTGATCGAATATCTATAATTAGACTTAAAAAGGCGAACAATCACATACAATCTTTTATGTGTGCATAAAATATTATATATATTGAATCCCTTCTAGGACTCCATAACATGGCAACTCGTATTTTGTATGCAACTCAAAACCAATCTTTTGAAAACCGGCCACCATTCACCTCTAGAATGGGAGTGCCAACAAATGAAAACATCTTAAGGATTCAAACTTTTAACGAACTTCATGTACGTCGTACATATCCGTTAAACCGAACATTTTCCGAATATCTGCGTAAATCTACGCACTCAATGTAAAAAAACGACAATAGTTTTCAAGATGCGACATATTAAATCGAAATGCTTCCGTGGTGTAGAGGTAGAGTGTTTGCTTTTACCAAGAAAGGACCCGGGTTCAAATCCCGACGCAGGCATAATTTTGTTTTCAAAGGTTTCAACTTGCTTTTATAATTATTTAAAACATGATTTAATTGGACGTGAAATATACAACACATAATCCATGATTTTATTAGCCAAGCAGATGAAACGTTTCAAATGGTCTCAATATGAACGATGTTTTTTTTTTACAAAAATCGAAAAAAAAGACATTGAATATTTTCATTTAGTCTTCAAAGAAACGGCGAATGTATCGAATTTGGTTTATGTGCACCCTATTTTGCAAGATGCATACAATTTGATTGGTGGTACCCGTGAGTTTGTGAGTAAAACATCAACAACAATGTTTGAATATATTTAAATATAAACAAAGTGCAATAAAAACCGCGTCTAAGCTTTGTAGAGCAATAGACAGAAATTGATTATTTATAAAAGCACATAAGAAATGGGCTTGGATTTTGTGTTTTGTTCTAGCTAATCTTATAACAATTGTATCTCAAGTGTCGCCACTTTTCACCCTCAAATTTGCACTATATCAACGTAGTTTGGTTGAGATCGTGACAGTTACGCACGATCAAGAGATAAGTATATATTTCCTCAAATGCTGTTAACAATACATTCAAATGCAATTATCTTTATTTATGATTCATAATTTGTATTGTGAAAGCGCCGTTGAAGAGAACTAAAAATGCGTTCAAGCTGTAGTCAATCTGTTTCAGAGAAACCTTTATCCTTCAAGTACTGGTCATAAAATAGTTCGTTACAATACCAGTCAAAATGACGAATTATATATTATATATATTAATTATTATTATCATTACTTCATGTTTATTATTATATTTTTTTTTAATTATTATTATTGTTATTATTATTAATATTTTATTATTATAATTAT
>VMBQ01012702.1:0-13722 GCA_007657795.1 Dreissena rostriformis
GTAAGTAGTACCCGAGCCGACAATGACCAATCGAGCATAACTGAATGAAAGGAAAATCATATGATGGAGCAATCTCCACACAGAGTTGTCGTTCCATGCTCTCATAACACGTAACCGCCGTGCAAGAGATTGCCGGAGTTCAAGTATTAAAAGTCATGGACTCAATGCGTGTATTTTCATGCTTTTTTTTGGCGTAGCTTTCACCTTAAATGAAAAAATAAATAAATAAAATACATAACGCCAGCAGACCCGAATGAATACACTCCATGTTGATTTGAGCATAATCCCCCGGAATATTGGCAACATCACTGCGTCTTTGTAGTAGTAACAAGAAATATCTGTTATAAAAAGATATACGGCGTTGATTGTGTTTGGAGTTGGTGAAAGGTAAAGATTTTAATGAATGAAATCAAAGATTGCATATGTCTTTTTCTGTGCAGTTCTTAGCTGCATTTCACGCAGTACGGGATGTTACGCGTAGTTTTCGCGGTTTATTTTACATTATTGCATATTGCTGATCATATATCGATACAAAAAAAGAAGAATGGAAGTGAAATTAAAACATGTAAGTCAACCGGCCACACGCGAAGTATTCGTACATATTTAAATATTTATTCGCGCGTTCTTCGGGCAAACCTGTTTAGTGGTTTGTCGGGCATTGTTATTTGATTCGATTATTAACAGTATCGGGAATCATCTCGCTCATGCTCAATACATTGGTCAATATGGTGGAATAATTCTTGTTAAATTAATCAAATATAATATTAATCATGGTTTTGTTGAAAACACAATAAGAATCTATTATTAAGATACCATAATTATATCGACGAATATCTTCATTTAACATCTGGTCTAAATAAAATTCCAGTTCACCTAGTTCACGCGATACCGTCTATATTGTATAACGATCCCTGTACTGACCGCGAACTGACCCTGATACCTTGCGGCTTGGAATGCAATGCTTTAAAGTGAGGTCACGATTCCAATGCTGGAACGACAACTTGTTTAAAACTTTATACTTTTACATGTTTAATTTTCAATTTCGAAAACAATTAAAAATGGTTTGGCCAAAACTAATATCAGGATATCGAAAAAACGATACTTTTATGAACTAAAATATACTAAAACACAGACAGCAACATGGTAGTAACAACTAAATATGAGAACACAGCCTTTAAGTACAAACGCTCTGGCGCTGACAATCCTCTGAATATAAAGGGACACACACACACTGTATTGATGTCAAAAGTTGAGTGTTAAACTGTTCTTTTCATCAAGACTTTTCATTTGAGATAACATTGCTTCATGCTGAGCACGCAGCAAACCAGCGTATCATGCTATACTACAAAGACGCTGTCATGTTTCCAATGTTCTGTGGGATTATACCTAAATTAGCCAATGGAATAAATGAAGTGTTTTCATTCGTGTCTTGCAGCGGGAAATTTTATTTGAATTCTATTGGACACTATTGGACACTTACAACGGTCAGGTATGGTGAAAAGCTAGGTTATACAGCTACGCGGAAAAATTGTATCTACGAACACTTCTATGTGGTTTAACATACGGTGCACTTCATGACAAACATTTCATGCCGTGGATATGCGACTTATACGTGGGAAAAAAACGCAACAATACTTAAGCCTTTGTTTTAAATTTAATAACTTAGAAAAGTAAATGTTTTACCTTTATTTGAAAGTCAGGATACCGGTCTACGATAAGAATAATTGTATGTTAGTTGTAAGTCGAGTTCTCGATCCAATCTGATGTTTGCTCACAAGTGTTCTTCTGCGAACTAATGCATTCATAAGTTCCTTCTTATCCACCAACGTTGTGCAGGAAATTGAAGCACTTAAGCTAAGAACATAAGTTCATTTAAATGGAAAACACACATCCCCTCGTTCGATCGTCATTTACTATAAAAGTATTAAAAAAAGGATTTAAACTAAAAGAAAGTGTTGTTTTTTTTAAGAAAAAAATACTCAACAGATTTTCACATACGTTTTCCGGTGTGTTTAATATATAAAATTTTACAAGGTCCCTCCTCGGCGACGCTGCGTTTGAAGGCGGTGTGTCTCATGACAACACTCCCGCGTATGTTTTAAACACATGAACATTTGTATAGTCGCAACGGCTAGCTATAATTTCAAGCTTATTACTTTTAATCATAAATTGTTTTAAATATATTTTAGTCAGGTTCAGGGCGCGTGGATTGCTTGAAATCTTCCACCTGTCCGAAAACTAACACGCGTCCAGTTTGGGTGCGGACCCTGTCTGCGTTTACAGACTACTTCTGTAGTCGGACAGCGTTTCATACTGATTTATTTGAATCAGGGTTCTAAACATCTAATATGAATTAAACGACGTTTTAATTTATGTTATAAATTCAACCCCAACGCCGAGCCAGACTTTGAGAGTACATGTACATACATTTCACCATGGACGTTATAGTAGTTGTCTGTTAAAAATGTATTGATAATCTAAAGGTAGATGTAAAGTACCGGTACTACCGTTATACTGGTTTCATGCCATTTCTTCGTTACAATGTAATGGTTTGAATAACGAACGAGGAACTGGAAATCGTTAGGGTATAATGATGTTTACTAGAGTATTAAGGAAAAAAAACAGCAAAGATAGTGGCAGCACACACAATAGTGGTATTTTGTAATCGGCTGGAATGGCAGGACATACGTGACTATTGGTAGGTAACAAATCGAATAAAAGTTATTATTATAAAACAGATCATCACACTTAAACATTATATGTTAATACTTAAACCTGTTGTAACAACATGTCCAAGATGTTTGATTTGGACCTTGTATATTTGTTACTCATTTTTTTCTCGGAACCTTACTGTTTTCTGGCGTGCGACCAAGTGTACAAATTGTGCCGTAGTTCACCCGTTAAGTTTTGCATGTACTCGTATTCAAGCAATTGGCAGTGGTATATGTTTAATCCTGTTTAAAAAACATCTATTATAACACTAATGTTAATTAAAATAGTACAGTGCCAATGCTATATGTTAAAATTGGTAACATTAGAAAACATCTCACCCTGTTTTTCTGTTTCATATTTTGACTTTGAATACTAGTAAATCCACTCTAAAAATCAATTTGGCATACGATATGGACCAACTGTAATCAACATGCTCACGAAACGAGCCGTCGGAACAATTCATAATGCATGTACATAGCTTGCCGAAACATGGCGAGAAACTTCTCATTGGATTGCAACAGGGTTACTGCGTTCTCTTTCTCGTTCTCGAGCACTCTGTGTGTAATTTTGGCGGATCTAGGATAAATATGGTTCTGCTCACCTGTTGTTCGCACGCGACTACATCCGCTGCTCCATCGTCCAAGACAGACAGGAAGGCAATTTACCGCGCGGTGTGTTCAATCAAGACAGGATTGTTGCGCAATTAGTTTTGGTGGCTGGTCTCGCGAGCTGCGGCTCTCGGGGGAGGCTTTGGTGCCGGCGACGACGGCGATGATGAGGAAGACGAGACAGATGGTGGCGACCAGGAAGGCACCACGCAGTACGGCGCTCAGTATCCCTACGTCCACACGACGTCAGAGGAAACGGGTCGCCATACGGATGAGTCAGGTCAAACAGTGTCTGGAACACGAAGAAGAATTGTACTTACCTCTAATGGAACAGGAAGCGATCCGTCACGATCAGGATACGGCACGGACGGAAGGTACACCGGTTACAGTACTGGGGATCGGTCCTATGGTTCGTACTACCNCTGCCAGACAACCAGAGAATCTGCTGTAGCACGTGTCCCAGGCTGGCCAACAGAGAAAGATCGGGTAAGGCAACGCATCTCATTTCTTCTGCGTCATCATTGATAGTCGTACTCATCATTTCCGCGAGTTTGGTGGTATCTCAAAATATTACCAAGAATTGCATATAAACTGTAAAGCACATGGTTCTCGATTGCAAATACAGTTTTGTTTAACGAGCTTTCACAATCGAACCTGTGGAAACCGATAGCTCGATGTCTGGTATTGGTTGGTCTTAGAAGAGTAACTGGTGCGAGGACGGTTGTTGTTGTTGTGTTGTGGTTTAAATGTACAGTTATACAATATCGTATGTGTCATCTCGCTGTACGGTTTATTGCAGACTGCCAATGGGGAGACCAAAGTCCAGAATTGTGTCAGCCATTTGACGCCAACCGCCGCCTGAAGATCAACTGTTACTTATCGCACGTGCGCGAAATCTGCTGCTCAACGTGTCCGAGCCTCCAGGCGCGACTTCCCGAAGCTATGGCTGGTTAGTCATTGTACTATTGTGTCAATTTGGTTAATCTAAAACTTATTTGTCAAATGTGGCGTGTTCTGAGAAAACTGGGCAAAATGCTGTGCGTAAAGTGTCATCCCAGATTAGCCTGTGCAGTCCGCTAATCCGGGACGAGACTTTCCGCCTTAACTAGATTTTCGCTAAGAAGAGACATCATTTAAACCAAAAATTCCATAAAAGCGGAAATTTTCGTCCCTGATTAGCCTGTGCGGACTGCACAGGCTAATCTGGGATGACAATTTACGCACAAGCATTTTGCCCAGTTTTCTCAGAACACGCCACAAATGTTAACATACATGCTCTGTTATTGCTATTCATGTCTGTCCAAGGGTAGAGTTGTGAATGAAATGGATATGGAATTAATACAGCAAAGCTTTATAAGAACAATAATAGAACATTATAATGCTGCTTATCCAAAGTGTTATGTTACATGTGTACGAAGTCTTCTGTTTAAAAAGCTTCTCTGATCCTGGATAGATAGGTAAGTAAAGTACTGGAATGTCAATTCAATCCGAGGATCGAAAGTTCGAATCGCACAGGTTGGCCTTTTGACTTGAGTTGAATTGGTCATGAACTATTTCCCCATAATTCTGATTCGAGTACGGCAGATGTCTGTAACTAGCATTAAGGTTTTGCAGTTTGCAATGGATACTTTTAAGACTAGATAACCTCAACTTGCACAGATAGTGTGAGCAACTTTGATCACTTTAAGTTGCACAACCATTTTGAGCTGGTTAACTGCTCGCCATGGTATTACTGATCAATCGAACTTCTGGTCTTACGGCGAAGAACCAACCAAACTCATACTGGTTTACAACTAATAATTTAGTACAAATAAAACTTTGTATCTTCAGGCTGCGAATATGGCGATTCGCCCGTACTGTTCAACACGGGTCGAGGGGTGTTTGGATGCTCGGAATATATTCGCAACTACGGCTTCAGCGAATGTGATAATCCTGAACTGAGCAGAGAGTGTTGCTACACATGCTATAGATATCGCAAACACAGAGGCTTGAATTAGAAACGTTCAAGAGGACATGTTAAACAATGAAAGTGCTATTCTGTATATATATATTTACATTTCATAATGATATCGACATTGTTTACTGTTCGTGAAGGGTAAACATAAATGAGATTGCTTTCTATGTTGAACATATACTTGATATATATATATATCAATTCATGCTTCATATGTAGATATATCTCATTTAGGAGGTGTGCAGTGTACAGGAACCATAACTCATGCCCTTTGTTTATTTTATACTCTCTGAAAGGGGGAGCATTATTCGCAGCTTTTTCCGTCTGTCCGAATTCTAATATTAATGTCATTAAGTTTGCATGGGTCTGAAACGAATTTCATTTATAATTGTTTATGTCTTGCTAGATGTCCATCCATCTGACCTTCCAGCTGTCACTCTTTTCATTTCTGAGCAAGATCTCAGACAACCATGATCATAATTTGACAAAACTTGATAAGCAGCATCCCTATAGGGTGGACATGTTAAACCCTTGTCAGGTTGTTAAAGGAAGGCCAATGATTTTTCAGGGAGTTATTGCCCCTTTGATACTATCATGTGACTTTGTTTCCACGTGAGATCTAAGATACTACTGATCCGAATTTGATGAAACAATATGCAGCATCACTATAAGGTGGATAGGTACATTGTTGTCAGGTCATTCAGGACCAATGATTTTGCAAGGAGTTATTGCCTTTCGATTATTAATAAGCCATTTTAATAATGTTTTTGTGTGTGTTTCCTATGGAAATCTCAGGAAATAATCATCTGTATTTGATAAAAGTTTGTATATCCTTTAATTTGAAAAGGAGGACATGCGCAAATGTCAAGTCATTCTGCTCTGTTGAATTTAAGTTCATCAGAGCTAACTACATGCATTTAGTATGCAGTAGTCAACCTTTAGCTCGTTACCACTCTAAAGGCCACATTTATGATTCAATCTTAATGAAACGTGGTCAGAATGTTCAATTTGGCAATACATGTACCAAGGCAGTATTTGCATCTGTTTCTGTGTCAGTTCACAAGATCTTATGATTTGACTTTGATATAACATTATATGCAGTATCCCTACAGTGTGGACATGGACATATTGTCATGTAGTTCCGCTCCAGTGAGTTTTCTTCAGGGAGTTACTGCCCCTTGATAATAATGAATAAATAACCCATACACATCTAGGATAATCCATCAGTTTCACTTTTTATCTAGTTATATTGAAAACTTAGAGATATCAACTTGAAATTTCATAGGTAGGTAAATGTCATTAAGGGTATGTGTAGTGCACAAAAACCATAAATCTTGCTTCCCTATTTTTATTTGAGTTATTTCTATTTGTTAATTTGTGTACTTAAATTTTGTAGAGAACATATCTCAAAAAGTAAAAGAGGTATCAAGTTGAACCTTTATTTGTAGGTAAATCTGATCTAAATGAGGACATTTGAAGTGCAAAAGAACCATTACTCATGCAGTCATATACTAGTATTAGGAGTTATTGCGCATTGCAAATGTTTGTGCGTCAATTTTCTCCTGAGCATATCTTGAGAACTATAAGAGGTATCTACTTGAGNAACGGCGATCAACGCCGTCACCTCCTGTTTCTCCATACCGTCCAATATATCATTCACTTGTCTTAACAACGCCGACTCACATGAGTGAAAACGTCTGTATGCGGATTGGTTTTTCGGTAAAAGATTGTTTTCGTCTACATGGAAATTGAGTCGTAGTAGAACGGCCTTTTCAATGACCTTTGACAGGAAACAAAGGTTACTTACAGGTCTGTAGTTTACAAAATGTGGTTCAAGTCCTACCTTCTTTAAAAGTGGTCTTACTATAGCTTGCTTCCATTTTGAAGGGAATACACCTTGTGTGAGAGAAAGATTTACCAAGTTTGTTATCAATGGTAGGAGTTCCTGAAGAAATGATTTTAGGATATTTGTGGGTATGACGTCTAGTTCACAGGATTTCGTGTTAAGTTCAGTGATTATCTTTTTCACTTCTTCCGTAGACAGTTCTTGAAAAGATTCTAAAGATGGTATATGTTTAAAATCAGGATCAAAATTGCGATAATCTTTCAGTGAATCTCGTATGTTGTTAATTTTGTGCATGAAATGATCAGCAAATTGGTCTGCTAATGTATTGTCGTTTTCACCACTCGGCATGGGATTTTCTGTCTTCGTTCCTGTCAATTCTGCGACAAACTTGTATAGTTTTTTGGAGTTGCCTTTGAAATTAGTAACTTTCTCACTGAGTGTTTGTTGTTTTTCTTTCTGTAGCTCAAAACTATATTTACTACGTGCTTGTTTGAATAGTTAATAATGTTCCGGCTGTTTATATATGTTCTCCACTTTCGTTCAGCTTCTCGACATTTTCTTTTCAAGCCCAGTAAATTTTCCGTAAACCACGGCTTCGGAGAATGGTCTATGATAGTTTTCTGTTTGATCGGTGCATGCGTATCAAGGATTTTTGTTATTTCAGTTTTAAAGTGTTCCACAAATGTGTTGATGTCTGTTTGGTTAATCACAACGTTTGCGAGATCTTCTGCAAGTTGTGTGTTGTCAATATTTTTAAAATTACGAAATGTCACGTTTTCTTTTTTTTATGTTTTCTTTTTCTACTTTGGTGGTAACTTTCACGACACAATGATCTGAGAGAAATGGACCGGGCTCACATGTTTGGATTTGAATACCATTTGTTACTTCAGTAATTACTAGGTCGAGAAAATTTCCTCCCGTGTGGGTGCTAAAGTTCACATGTTGTTCAAGTCCCAATGCAAAAAGTGAGTCTTGAAAATCGGATGTTACAGTACACTTCTCGTTAACATGGAGATTGAAATCACCAAGAATCATTAAGTTTGAATACTGGGGCATTATGTCTTCCATCATCTCGAAAAGGTCCGATATAAATTTGGGGTCAGTGGAAAGAGATGGTGGCCTGTATATTCCAACCACAGTAACTGAAATGTTCTTAAATGTTACCTGCCAAATACCGTGTTCAAAGGAGGGTCTCATTCGGCTCTGTTTCCTGTTAACTTTCATCCCACTTCGATAGGCAAGAGCAATTCCTCCACCAATTTGATTAGGTCTATTCACTGCACACAGATTATAACCATTTTAGTTTAAGTCAGATGTTTCAATTTGGTCGTTTCGATTATCTGAAAACCAAGTTTCTGTCAAAAGAGCAAAATCAATCTTTTCTTCCCTGAGATATTGGCCAATAATGATGTCTTTATGGACAACGGAGTGGCAGTTTAATGTTATACATATTACTTTTTCATTGTAATGGTTTCGTTTTTGTATGGGGGATTCAGGCTCAGTGTGTATATATATGATATTATGATTGTTAGGTTTGCACTGGCTTTCCATACTTTTCAGATTGTGATGTGAATTTCTTGTTGAGCTTATAACGGGAACTACTTGTGGTATAGATTTTATATTGCTTAGATTAACACCATGATTATAATCCCGTTTTCTTTTTGGATGGTTAACACTGCCTCGGGCATTTCTGTATTTCAAAAGATTGAATGATTTCAATAATGTCATTGTATCCTTGTCCGGTCTGACCGATTTAGGTTGCACATTTCTAAAATCCAATAATTGGTGTCTATTGTATTGAATGAGACACATTATCCTGTGAGATTGTGTTCACCAAACAGTTTGAAATTGATGTGGTAAAACTTTATATAAAATATTGCACATCCAATTGTTTTTCTAAGATAATGAGCTTATATATCACTAAAATCCGATGAAAAGCACAACACAGTATTCCAAATATGTTCATAAAATAGTATGACAAAAATCCTGATTTAAGAATCACACAATGTATATTAAATAAAGCAATTTATCAGAGCAATAATTTATGCAGCCAACACTTGGCGCAACACAAGGATGTCACGGGTGTACATCCTTACAAAACAGTGGTTTCCAATCGAAACAGATGGCAGAATTGCCAGATGTGTAATTATAAATATCAGGTCAAATAGCACCCGTTTTGTATACCGATATTTGACGATCATTTCGGATATCACGTGACGTGGGTATTAGTCGTTATGCATATTTCTGCGGTCAGATTGCTGCATTGAACAAGACGGCTTTACGACCTCCAGCCGATTCCACTGAACCCTCCCTACTTGTTTCAAGTCATACAACACAAATCGAGACGAGTTACCAGTTTACCGCTAGGAATTTCTCAGTCGTCGACATGTTACAATCCCTATCAGTTCCTTGTTGACGGGGCTAGAACGAAATAGAATGTTCTCATCGACATGGGATTGTTGAATGAGGTTGTTAAATGTAGTTGAATACAGAGTTGTGGTCACACGTTGTGTATGACTTACTACGTACCGTACTGACCATGATATAAGTACACACAAATAAATTGCCATTTTGGTTCCTTTTGGTTTATTTGTATGCTGCGAGAAGTAGCTTTAAGGAATGTTTTTTTTTAGACAATACACAGTTTGATTAACTATGTATTCACCGTTTCAAGAAGCGACATCAGTTTCGTCAACACTGAGTTTTTTTCCCTTGTACTGGTATACATTCGCCATGGTGTAAAACTATGCTCTTTTTATTTTTAGTGGTTCAATATATTCAACACATGTTCATGTACCAATATATAGTCTTTGTGTGTCGTATGAATAGGCGGCGTTTCCCTTTTATGGGATTTTTTTTACTACTCTCTTATTACTACATTTGTACTGATTTAACTATATTAATTGCTTTTTTCGTAATTAGTTATATTTGAATATATGTACTTGAAATAAAATTGAGATAAATAATCATGAGACACTTCTTAAAAAAAAAAAAAAAAAAAAAAAAAAAAAAAATTTNAAAAAAAAAAAAAAAAAAAAAAAAAAAAAAATTGTAAGGGGGATTTTTTTCCAAAAAAGGGGAAAAAAGTATAGTTTTTTGATGGGGGACGGGGACGATATTTTGCCCCAATAAACGCAGATCGAGGGCCCTGGGAGATGTGATAGCCAGTCGAGCTTGGTCAGATAATGTTAAAAGACAACCAATGGTGTAATAATATACACAGATGGATGGACATTTGCAAACAAGTATGGTTTTTAGTGTAAATGTGAATCAATTAAATGTCAGAATATTGGCTAGTATAGCAACATATATTTTTGTAGTAATCTTGATAGTAGTGGTCAATAAATACTATGTATTGGGTCAGTAAATAAAAGTAAGCATCTGAAATTCAATGTTTTTATTAACTTCACATGTTTAAATTAAAATCAAAAGACGAGAAAACAGTGCATGTCTAGAACAGATAAACATTTCTATCAGAGACTAATAAACAATATTGAAGATAGTTATCTATTTTTTTATCCTTGGGTCCCTGAAGCATATTTTTACCACAAGGTTAGGAAAGTAAATTTAAAAAAGTTGTTATATAGACATGTTTTGATATGTTCTGTTTATTATGCCCCCCTTCGAAGAAGAGGGGGTATATTGCTTTGCACATGTCGGTCGGTCGGTCGGTCCGTCCGTCCACCAGGTGGTTTCCGGATGATAACTCAAGAACGCTTAGGCCTAGGATCATGAAACTTCATAGGAACATTGATCATGACTCGCAGATGACCCCTATTGATTTTGAGGTCACTTGGTCAAAGGTCAAGGTCACAGGTCAAGGTCACAGTTACTGGAAATGGACATTTTAAGGATTTAGCATGGTTCAAACAAGGGAAACAACTACCGTTTATGCATGTTCTTTTTGTTACAGCATTTGCCTCCCTTGTAATTTATTTAAATTTTACCAAATGTAAGGCTAACTGCATTTTTGTATCAATAAACCTCGGGCAAAAATGAAATTAAGGTTGCATTATCTCTACCTAGTTATGCACCACCACCACCTACACCACAACCACCACCGCCGTTGTTCACAGTGACAAAAAACGTATTCATACAATGGCTGCTACTACAACTTATAGCCCATATAGGGGGCATGCATGTTTTACAAACAGCCCTTGTTTTTTAGGAAGTGTAAATGAAATGTGTTATACATTAAAATGATTAAATGTTATGTGCAATAAATAAATGGGTGAAAGACAGAAATGGCCGGATTTCGTTTATCAAAATTAAGTCCATGGGCCGCCTGTGAAAAGGAGAGATGTGTACATGCCATTATGAAAAATCCTTACTAAAAACCAAATATGAAATCATTCTGTTCAGTAGATGCAGAGAAAAGTGTTATGAAAAATTGCTCACTTTCCAACACAGAAAAATTTGTAAATCAGCTCGTGTAACAGGAAGTAGATGTACGGTAACTGTTTAATGGGGATCCACAGTTCAAGACATCATAATAAAACCAAAAACCAAATATGAAATCATTTCCTTCAACAGAAGCAGAGAAAAGAGTTACAAAATATGTTCTTGCCTGCCCGCCCGCTTGTTCAGCATTCACCATACTATAAGCCGATTTCAGTTGGTGAAATTTAGTCAAAAATGTGTTTATTTTGAAATTCAAATAACTTGTTGGAGTGATTCAGAGGTGATAGTATCAGTTGAGATTTTAACCTGAATTACTAAGTATTTAACAAATCAGAACTGTGAAAGAGTTTTGAAGTTGGCTATTGTTTGACATAATGATTGTAAGTTTAATGTACGACAGCAAATGTTGATCGCCTTTTTTTCAGGTATTTGAATTTAAATATATGAACATGCATGCAATTAAAAAATACTGTGAACTAAATAAATATAGTACAAATAACTGATGGGATGGGACAGAATTTTTTTCCACAATTGAAGATATAGATATTGATCACATAAATACTAATTTTTAGCTCTACTGGCCGAAGGCCGGAAGAGGTCTACTGGCCGAAGGCCGGAAGAGCTTATGTCATGGCGTGGTTTCCGTCGTATGTCCGTCCGTCTGTGCGTGCGTTAGACTTTTTCTTGTTTACGCGATAAACTCCACAGTTTTCATCCTATTCTTTTCAAACTTGTTCATATCTTAATATTAATGAGGACTCGAACCCTATTGAAAATGGGTGTCGTCCGTCTGTGCGTGCATTAGACTTTTTCTTGTTTACGCGATAAACTCCACAGTTTTCATCCGATTTTTTTCAAACTTTTTCAGTGTCTTTATATTAATGACGACTCGAACCATATTGAAAATGGGTTTCGTCCGTCTGTCCGTGCATTAGACTTTTTCTTGTTTACGCGATAAACTCCACAGTTTTCATCCGATTCTTTTCAAACTTTTTCAGTGTCTTTATATTAATGAGGACTCGAACCCTATTGAAAATGGGTTACATCAGAGTAAAAAGTCCAGAATTATCTCCCCTTGAATTTGTATTGGTCCGAGGCATTTAAGTAGGTTGTTTAATTGGTTGCAATTATTAATTGAAACCTGCACAGATTGTTTATATTATCAAGGGCTTAATCTCTATTAAAAGTTGAGATGATTTGAAAACTAATAAGGGAAAAGGAACCATTTCCATTTTTTCCTTGATTTAATATCTGATTAAGTCAGTCTTTTATGTCCAATTTAATTGATTTATTATGCCCCCTTTTGAAGAAAAGGGGGTATATTGCTTTGCACATGTCGGTCGGTCGGTCTGTCGGTCCGTCCACCAGGTGGTTTCCGGATGATAACTCAAGAACGCTTGGGCCTAGGATCATGAAACTTCATAGGAACATTGATCATGACTTGCAGATGACCCCAATTGGTTTTGTGGTCACTAGGTCAAAGGTCAAGGTCACAGGTCAAGGTCACGGTTATTGGAAATAGGAAAATGGTTTCCGGATGATTACACAATAACGCTTACGCCTGGGATCATGAAATTTCATAGGGACATTGGTCATGACCGGCAGATGACCCCNTTAAATGAGAGGACTCATGTATAGTGGAAGGGTGGGTAGTGAGTAACGAACAGTTTCGGACAAATCTGTCTTAATGGTAATTGATAATAGATTCCCTTTAATTTTAATAGACATTGTTACTTTCTTAATGTTTTTAATTCTATAGACAACTATGGCTTCATACAACCCTATTGAGGAATTTGAGGAAGCTGCCATGGGAAGATCCGACAATGGTTGGATGCATGCTTAAGTGTTTTCGTCTTGGTTTAAGGATGTCTTCATCCCAGAATTGGGAGCAAGGCATGTTAGGAAACCTGCGCTATTGCTCATAGATGGACATTCAACTCATGTCACAATCGGCGCTGTCAAAACATGTGTAGAAAAGGGACAAAATTGTCACAAAACCAGGTTTTCATAAAAATATAATTATAACTAGAGCTTTGTCACAGACGTGACGTATACCCCCAGATAATGCATTGACACAGAATATTTTGCATGCTGTCTCACAAAACAAGAGAAGCTTATTTATGGCAATTTTTAAGAATTATTATGCCATTATCATTTATGGCCATTTTGACCTTTGAAATCTTGAATTCTTTCGTTTAACT
>VMBQ01012703.1:0-18911 GCA_007657795.1 Dreissena rostriformis
TAGGTTAATCGAACACTGACACAGATTTGTAAAATATACGACTTGCCAAGTATTTGCTCAGAAATGTCATTCAAGTTTCGACACCGTTCAGCAATAGTGTGCTTGGTCGAAGTAAGCACACAATTGAACGTAGATTGTTCATGTCATCTTTTTTCAATGTTCTTTAAAGCGATTTTCGGCATTGCTATACAAATTGATAAAACAAACATATATAGATAACATTCTTTTCGATTCAATTTTATTTATATAGCTTGGAACGGTCAATGCAAAAGAACTGGGAGTTTGAACCGCTTTTAAAGGGCTCGAGATTGGACCAGAATCATGAACACAACATATAAGTGTTCATATAACTCACAATTGGCCGAAAGTTAAAGAACGAATCGTATGTACAGAAAATGTATAAAAATCCAAGCACAAAAATACAAAATTGACTAAACAGACGTTATTTTACCGCTTACAGCCTCGAATATTGCTTTATTATTTATCTACCTTTTTTCTTATTGATTACATAGAATGGACGAACAATGTGTAATTTCAGACTCAAGTGACTGTTTATCCACAGTGATATTAATACCGATTATACTAGACACGTTAGTGCATGTTTTACATACGTGTGGTGTCTTGAATTAATAATATAGTATGTCAAAGAAATATATGTGCATTTGTGATTGCATATAACAAGGAACAAAGTAATGTGTTGGAACACTTACGAAAATTAATTAATGTTAATACTGTTTCTGTATCTGTATCTGTTTGGATACGTAAAAGGACCACTTCTGGTATATTTCTACGTGGAGGAGGCTCCTAAAAGTGATCCGGGAGGGCTTGTTTAAAACCCTCGATTGTCTGTTGGCGCACCACACTTTCTTCCAGATTGTTCTACAATACAAGTGTTTCCACAAAAAAAAGTTTTTTTAACTGATTTGTTTGAGCACTAGGAACTTTGAATATTTGTTACACATCCTACTTCGTTAGATTTGTAGTATTATAATATGAAAAGTGCACCAAGGCGTTGAACTTTTCGATTTTGTCAATATCCTTTTTGAGAAAGGGGTCCCATATAATTGAACCATATTCAAGTTGAGAGCGAACCAATGCAATACAAGCTGTTTTACGACATTCAAGAGGACAGTGTGTTAAGTTTCGTCTAAGAAACCCGAGCGTTGAGTTCGCCTTTTTGCAAATGTTTGTTATATGGCTTTAAATACACTTGCATATGGTTTATATGCACTCAACAAAAAAATCAACTATTATGATAACAGCTAAGGCAAAAATAACATTGATCCAATAAAAATATTAAACAATTAATTTGTAAATACCTAAAAGGCATATATATTTCCTGAAGACATGCAAATACGTAATTATGTGTGTTTGTTAATTGTTACTTTTGGACATTTGAGTTACTTCTACTCATTCTGGTGTGTCTCATAATCAAATATATTCCTTATCTTCCTAACAGGAATGAATGTTCATTAAGAAAAATAGTTTATAAATAAGCTGATATTGAATACTCAAGAAAGACTCTGTCAATGTGAGTTTTGTCCGTTTTTGTACGTCAAACAATTTTAGGTCCAATTAAGGCCCAATTTGTCAACTTCGGAAACACAATGCTTTGCGGATAAAAAAAAACGTCAATGAATTACTTTACATCTGGGGCAATGAATAATGCGTTGATTGGAGAAACGTTAATTGACTCGTTTGAACTTTAGCCATGAGGCATTCCTTTCTTCAATTTGAAAAGACATGAATTCATTACTGGATTGGAAGGAGTTTCTTTCACAGTGCCATTGTCATGAAGTACTCTAATTGAGTAGCACGCGATGAGTAATGGACTTTCGTTTGTACATGACGACAAAGTTGACATATAGTTTGGTTGTACGAAATTTTGTTAATGTTGACAAACAAATATTACAGTAATCGCCAAGGCCGCCCACAAAAGTTATAAGACATTGGTGTTGACTATAACGCGAGGAAGATTTCACAGCACTGTAATTTTCTAAATGTATTAAACATATCTTTCATTCGATTGTTTTCGCTGGCACCTTCGCATCGCATTAAGAAGAAGCCTGTATAACATGAATTAAAGAAACAATCTGTTAAAGAACAAAAAGCACAGCGACATAATATGTTTGATACGAATGCATTTATCACTTGGTCTTTGGTTTAGGGACAGCCACTATACCTCTTGAAGCCTGTTGTGTATGCAATGAGCGCTCATGCAATGTATATTCCGTGTGTGTTATTGGCTCTGTGCTAAAGCTGAATAAATGACTTTGATAATAATAAGCTAATAGTATATGATTGAATGTCTCTTTAACTTTGAATAAGTGTCATGCATGATTTATAAGTCTAAGATATAAAAAAAAAATCTTATTGATCTCTTCGTGTGTTCTTTGGAAAAATAATGTAATTTTCGTCCGATGTTTGTTATTTCAATTATAAAAACCATAAATTGACCAATGTAATTGGCGTCCGTTCTTTGTTAGCTTAAGAATACAACAATCTAACATAATAACTTGTTAATCAGTCATCATAAGTATACGTTATGATAGTCAAAACACATAAATATAAATAAAGTTAAGCAATATATGCTTCAAACAATGTCAGTCAAAACGAGGTCAACAACATACTAATTTACGACAATTGGAACTTCTGGTTGTTACTTGTTTTTCTCTCCTTCAGCAGTTTCAATTATAAACGACTGCATCTTAAATGTGTAAGATTAGGGTTACAAATATTGTAATAGATATGAGTAATAAAACCTTCCAAACAACCCTACAAAAAATGAAAACGTTGACCCATTATTCAGTAAAGTTATTAATAAAAACTATTCGGATTCGTTTATTTACTTCATGCAAGCCAATTTTTTTATCTATAACACAGTATTTTTTCCGTTAATAACTTTTAACTGTTATACATGTAATTGAACATATCATGGACACTTACTTTAAGCAGCATAAACGACACCTAAATGTTGATATTCCATTCAATGCACGTAAATAGGAAATAAAACAATCAATTTATATGAATACATTTAAGCTAATATTTAAAGCATTACGTTTAAGATTTATATTGCAAATTGGTTTAGAAGTTCAGGCCATGTAAACGCGACAATCTGCTTATCACAATAGAGTGACATACACGTTCTTTATAAGGATCTGAAAGATAAAAGGATATCTGCAAGTATTGTAGAAACCCTTGTCCGAACAGTTATCGAAATTTGTATTAAGATTCGAAAATAATCAAAATACACCTTTACAGAGTATACAATAAATAATTGTCATTTTCCGCATGAAGTAGCAATATAATAGCATTGTGTATTTATATATTAATAAACATCAAGGCTACGTACTAGGCGGTTTTACCATACATAATGGCGTCTCCCAGAGATGCATAACAACGATATGTAGTTAGTTCGTAAATGATCTAACGTTTCTTTTATCTCGTCCATAACAAGGAGTTCAGTAAAACGTGTATCCACTTCATTTTACATTGCCCCATAATATTGTAATAATGTTGCTTTGGTTATGTTAGAATTGAGTACTTTATTCAGAAATAAACAGAACGTTCACTTTGTTTATGCTGTTTAAATAGAATTATAATGTTATGATGTTAATTTATATTAACACATGCGTATGTGTGCTTACTTCAGTGCCAAGTGTGAGCTGTGTCGCCACTTTAAAGCGGTGTTATTCCCGGTTGGACAAATGTTGGCGATCACCGCTGTAAGAGTTCATAGAAGATTTTTGAAACGAATAATTGGTGTCAAAATGGGTACTCCTTATTCAGCAGTATATGGGGAACTAGGGCGATACCCGTTATATATAAATAGCTTTTTTTCGAATTATTACATATTTTTTTTAAATTGTCTACTGTTAAACAAACTAATTGTATATTATATCGTACACTTTGTAATATGAGAAACGGTGCTGAAAATGTAATACAATGTTACAAATGGATAACCAAAGTACGGGACTTGTTACAAAATACTGGTTTTGGAGATGTTTGGATGTATCCAGAGTCAGTACACTTATGTGTTTGTATTTCTATATTTAAATGTATACTTATTGATATGTACATAAGTTTGAAGCGAAATTATTTACATGTAAAACGTTCATTAACTTTATACAAATAATTGAAACACCGATTTGGATTATCTGATTATCTTAACATCATCCAACATTATAGTTTAAATAAAAATATATCAAAACTAAGACTTTTGTCCCATATGGTAAAAATTAAATCTGGGAGACGTATAAATATCCCTAAAAATGATCGTAAATGTAGTATATGTAGCTCAAATTTTATCGATGACGGGTATCATTTGTAATTTATGTCCTCTTTATACAGATGTTAGTAAAATGTATATCGACAAATTATATTATAACCGACCTAGTATGTATACATTTATACTTTTGTTAAAAAAACTAACACTTGAGTTCTAACTAAACTCGCGATATATTGTAAAAAAGCTTTTAAAATGAGAACTGAGGCATGAAATACAAACGTGAAGTATAAAAAGGCCTTAGTGCAGTGTAACACCTTGTTATATACTTTTTTGGTCAATTGCGCATTACTGTGCATGTGTTAACTGCTTATATAATGTCAATTGTGTATATATAACGATGAACTAGACTTGTTCAAGTTATATGAATACACTTTCTGTTTTGTTCTGTAACAATGTTTTATTTTGTATGTTGTGTTGTTATTTTTTCGTGAATTTTTTAGGCAATATTGGACATTTGCCATACATAAAGGACTAGCTGACGCTTACAGGAATTCATCTCCTAATAATACTTTGGGGTCTTATCATTCCTGTATTTAACACATTAGTCGCATAATTCATTACGCATCCACTTATTGTAATGTTCATCTAAGAAATCACAGAATCGGAAGCAAAAAATACATGACATTGACTCTTTACTCTACTTATTTAAATAAAGCAAAAGGTCAAATCAATCATGATTGTATTATTGGCAAATGATCATGGCATGTAGCTGTTATTGCCAAAGACTTGTCTGTAATAGAACTATCGTTTCATGTGTTGTTCGATATCATGCGCTACGTGATGTGTGAAATAATGCTTTGACTGAAATGAATTGATGCGAAAGTCCATTGTAAAGAGCAAATTAAATTGCAGTTTTATATAATTTGCTTCCGTGTTTGCAAGGCGATAATGATCACTTGCCTTTTGATCTGATTCAATTGTATGGTGTACACGAATCGCACATTATTTGTTAACATCCAGCAACAGTTCTTGGGTCTTGAAAGATGGCTCTAGAGAGTAAACATGTACTCATCGGCTTTTATAAGTATAATATTCTATCCGTTTTTACGCGCATTATGAACACAATATAATGAACATAATTTTCATACTTTCATATCACAATGTATATATATGCATTTTATTAATTGGAATATGATGCACAATACCTTACTTATTATGCATTAAGTACGCATTTACTGTCAATGTGAATGATTCATATTATATAAATATATGTGCGTTGAATATGTCTCAGATTTGTATTTTCTTGTATTAGTAGACATGGTATAGTGAATTGGAGCACACGGCAGTTTGTTTCTTCCATTAATTGATTATGTAGACCAACAATATGAGTACAGTCACTTTGACTAAAACTCCCGGGCTTAAAACAGACAAAAAACATGAGCAGATTCACGTTGACACACATTTCCGCGTTAATACAGGCCAACCGCATTAGCACGCTCACTTTGACTCAAACTTTCGCGCTTAAAACAGACCAACAACATAAAAATTGTAACGTGGAGCAAAACGTCCGAGCAGAAAAACTCAAATAAAGATTACAGGCGGGGAGTTTACATGAAAAATCCTTTACCAGTTGCAACTCCCAGCGACTCGGCGGGTCCAAAGCTTGGAGTTGGATTATTGTAATTTTGTATGGAGTTAAAGGTAAAAATTCTTACAAAGGAGAAAGTATAATCACATGCCAATTAACTATCATTTTCACGTTTATACTGAAGTAAAACGTATCAATATCTCAAGTTTTTGTAATTTAGCTCGGAATAGTATTTGGAACCAATCAGGTTAAAGGTCAATGTCATTGTTACTATCATTAGAAAGACTTATTCCTCTCAATAACATGAACCATAGTTCCACTTCGGTGTTGCATCGAATTATAACATTTTAGTTGAAAAACGGCTCTGTTGGACTGAATATCTCTAAATCTGTGGGCAGACTGGTCTGCAAAACAAAGCTTAACCATATAAAGCCTCAGCTCGTGCACGACCGCTCAGACATTACACTCAAACTGTTCACAACAACGCAATATTAGCATTCTAGCATGCTCTTTACACGCAAAAACAGATTTCAATTTATTTAAATATCTGCATTAAACATATACAAATGTAGTATTACATCATTTGAAATCCTTTTCAGACACGAAAACGAAAACCTACGCATCAATATTGTTTAATGTTAATTTTGTCACTTTCAACCTAATATAGTCTGGGACTAAACGATTCAATTATTTTTTTAAGATCCGATAGATTGGGCTATATGTAAGGTTATTCAACCGATGTAGACAAACCAATCTCATTTGTATTCAAATCAACACTCTATTTTTATTTTCCTTACGGTCGGGAAACCTTGCAGATTTATGATAAGGTTTTGTATTCCGATACCTTACGCAAATGGAATCTGTTATAAACACTGGTGTTAATGTAAAACTACTTATTTACAGATTTTCCTATTTTTGAGAAATGTAATATAATGTTACATTCCAAACATATTAAAGAAATATCGAGAAGACTTAAATAATTGTCATGGCAAGAAACCTGTTGCTTTCGCCCCGATGCGAACCCGGGACCTCAAAACAGCAAAAGCTTACTTGCTACCACTACATCACTCAGGCTTTTGATTTTAACAGCCTATTGTTAATGCATCTTAATAATGCACGTATTGTCCTATTTATCGATGAATAGCGTTAAAACTTTGTGTAATTTAACTGATTTATATTGATGATTATCGATAAACGAACCGATATTTATAACCTTTGTTACTCGGTGTTAGTTTGCTCATTAAGATAGAGTGCATACACACGTCTTTGATTATGAACTTTTTAGTTAGAAAAACTTGTTTTGCCTAACTGTGAAAAGTCCGTTCAAACGTATAAATCGCAATTAAATGATTAAATATTGAGGTAGAGTATCCTGCTACATTCTTGAACATGGTCAATACAATAACTAATGAAAATATATAATTGCACACATAATTCTTTTTAATATGGCCGTTAATAATGTATTTGCGTTTTTATTGATATGGTTCGGATTAGAAGGGTATATTTGAAAACAACAAGTCGTATTTTATTATATAAATACGTGTTTGGTTCAGTGACGCCCCATTAAATTTGCATGATTGTGTCTGTCTTCACAGAGCTATGTAATGTTTTCACTGGCTCTGCCACTTTGGGATGGGTCGTAAGGAGATGTTGTTGAAGTTCATTCGCTAGCATTCTTTCTATAACTGTAAACTATTCTAATTTGGGCACGATGCTCATATGCTTTATTCAAAAAAACATTTAATTGATACACACAATTCGTAGACCTGATTTGTCGAAGATAAGAAACATTGATTGATTTTTCGTTATTATAGCATGTGTTCAGAATTGCTTAGAAATACATTTGCAATACTCACACATAACTGAACAGAACATATTTCTTTGCTACTTACGCATATTCAGCTTATCGTCAAAGAACAATACAGCAATAATACTTACACAATACACATACGTCAAAAAACAGCAAAAACATTGTTATTATTTTTTAAACAAATATATAAATGTTTGTGAGAATTTATGATGTAAGAGAAGGCTCTTTCTGTTCTAACGAGTTTAAGTGAATTTTAAATCCGTTATTGATGGAGCTTCATGTATATAAGAAAATTAAAGTCGTGTAATGCCCTTGCGATCATAACAAAAAAGCTCTAGTCAAGACGTTTAATGCATGTTTGTTTATATCAGAGAACGGTGTCGTGAGTTATTCCAATTTTGAACGTGGGTTAATCATGTTTGTCTGTGATTAATTGGGTAATCCGATGAATTATTCAGTGATCGGAAGATATGCATGATAAAGTTGGCGATAAGGCAATTCGTCCTTTACGGTGTGTACATATCGATCGTTCGAGTGCACACTTTGTGACCGTAGTTAGAACGAATACGTTGACATGTTAGCATATTATGCATGATGACTTTCTACGCTCGAGAAATAGTATGTTAATGCTTCAACAAAACAAGTGAACTTTATTAAACACATCTAAGATAAATTTTTAATATTTTCTTTTTTTTTCATGGACAGAATTTGTAATGGATGGCACTTTCTTTAAAATCGCCATAATCGTAAATTCCTCGTCTAAAATCAGTAGACCTACGACGTTTCAGCGGATGGCTATCGCACTTTACATGAATTTACATAGCTCTTTAGGTCTAAGATAAATCGTCGAATATTTGTAGACAGGACAAGTGTTGAGTTAGTTTTACTGAATTACAAGGGTAAAAAATACGAAGGTTAAGTCTGATTTCATATCACATATAGTAACATTCTGTATGTATTTTAAGTATATCTTGCATAATACCGCTCTTGTTCTTTTGGTCATATTGGGATTTATCTCATTATAAAATTAATTAAAGTAATGTTTGAAAAACAGGTGTGGCGTTAATTGTGTTTCGTGTGTGAATGATATGCATCTGATGTGTTGGAATGATTGTTACGACAGTTTTGATGATTTTTATACTTATAACATATGTGTATTTAAATTTATCATTCTACATACAAATAATATATAAACATGAAATTAAAAAAACAACAACATAATATCACCAGTGTCGTTTTTATTTTATGCGTAAGATTACGCATCATGCAATTCAAAATGTTGCAACAGTATTCTTCTTCCACAAATTTCACCACATAATAATGGCATACGTTTGTGAATATATCATGTTCTTAAATCATTAACCGTCAAAATTGGTCAGATGTTGTAATACAATTGGATTTCGTGTATATTTATATCGTAGGTGGTTATATTTTGTTTCAATTTAAAAAGTGTTCTTCAAATGAATTAACGTCTTTGATGTAGGTAGAACTTAAGAAGCCAGGACTGATCGTGTATAATAAAAAAGAGGAAGAACAAACAACAACAACAACAACAACAAAACTGAAAAAAAGGGATAATCTGCATAGTTCATCTTTAGTTTTGATGTAACTTGTGAAAGCCGTCATTTAATGACTATATGTATCTAATTTAACTGAAAGAATATTCCAGCTTACACTAGTTTGTGTTATGTGCAGTTTGGTGTTTTTGGAACGATTGGTAACGGTTAAATATTGTGCCGCCTGTAAACCCGAATCCTGTATCCACACATGGGAATATTATATAAAAAATTCTTAGTTTTCAAAAAATATTCCCTAAATTATATCGAAGCGTTGGTATTATCCGTGAATAAAAATATAAACATATTTTCTTAACGTTGTTTGCACATGATGTACATTTCACGTGTCAGGTCAATGGATTTTGCGTACAATTCCTCAACGGTGTCAGTCGAAATTCAAAGCAATTTGGTTATATTGAATATCTCATTGAGACTCTCCCAGAATCGAGACGCTTGGGGGAAGCTGGTCGGCGGCTTTAATCCCAGATGGGTCCACATGCGAAGATGCGATTAGATGAATATCACATTACGTGAGTCTTATATGATCTTGTACAGAACTCAACCAAGAGTCTTTTCTAGTTTAAATATTTAGATATCCTAAACTATGCTCAATCAAGTTATCGTGTATATATTTTATGACATGTCATCTTTTATGTAAGAACGGAAACATCATAGCCGGTGTCATAGTTCTGGAAATGATAATCAGACTGAATATCATAACTGTTTTATGTCACACAACGTTCTCGGTGTTACTGGCTATACATTATTGATGATGAGTGCCAAACAACGTTAAACACTTTAGTGAGAAAGAAATGCAAATCGATGCAACTCAAATAGTATACGGACACCAATGCAAATAAAGCTCATAAATCAGCATACTTTCGTCTCAGCAATTAAGATTAGGACATGGACCAACGGTTGTTTTGGCCGAAAACACGAAACTGAAGGTTTTGTATTTTGTGTGTCATTTGCATTGATTTCCGTACAACTAATGAGATATATAATTCCAAAAAAAATGCTGAATTTTCTCTATAAAACATATTCATATAAAATTAAACTGGAGTCCTTATAACTTACATGACATGGTCTATAACGAAGAAGATGATGACTATTAGGACAGAGAAAAGGCGTTTATATTATGTCATGCCGTATTGTTGTTTTTATTTGTTTACGTTATTTGTCAGACACATATTTTACTAATGACTTAAAAAGCTTTTATGTGATGCGATATTTGATACTATAAAATATTAGTTGGACAAAAAGTTTCCCCCCAAAAAATCCTTTTGTTGGCATTGGTTTAAATAAGCACATATGTCACAAGAAATAGGATGTTTATCATAACTTAATAAAGGTAGTTTTCTAATCTATCGAGCAAACTTGATGCAGTTGTGTGCTGCAATGATAATTGGATCGTAAGGCATGCTATATTAATGGGTATAACACTTCTTGACCTACTGTCATAAATGTTTACAGTGTAGGAACGACTCATGTAATCTAAAGGCGAGTTTTTTCTTTCTTCAGAAAAAAATTATACAGTGCATATGTGAATAATAATCTCTATTTACCAGTAACTACTTATCCAAGGTTTAATTAGACCAATCACGTAATTATTGTATAGTAATGAAAACAAACATGCAATCTTATAATAAATGTAAATACCAAATGTAACATTCAGCTGCATCGGCAAATAAGAAACCTATTGCAGTGATGTCTTGTAAGAACCTCTGTTAAGGAACAAGTGTTTATCTACTGGTTCATTGTACGTTGTAAACAGCTGTAGCCCAATGTGAATTACAGAGTTTCGTTCAATTTGAATACACATCGAACTGCAGTAGCTAATTACATACTATGGTATAATATAGTCATGTTAGATTTGAGTTGTAAGTTAATTTATTGTTTACGTACACATTGTCCCAAACTGTATGAAGTGTACGCGTGAACTAATTAACGTTTTGAGGAATTTAATCAACTGAGTTAACAAACTTTGAACAATATAAACGTCCAAGTTGAAACAACGAAATCAATATTTCGTTCTGTTTCAAACACACTTATTCTTATATTTTTATTCTTATATAAATATACAGTTTGTTAACGGGCATGCTATGTCTACGAAAAGAACGTGCTTAATGAGTGCGATACGGTACTGGCATATTTTCACTCAAGAACGTTGAAAACTAATTGGCTTGAATTACTATTTACAAACAATGTTCTAAAGCCTGATACCGTTACAAATTCGGTGAACTATAAATAATTAAATATAAATAGCACTGAAATTAAANGTGTAACGACAATATATTAACGCAAACAAGAGTTGCCGTTTTAAGCGTCCTTTTAAAATGAATGAACATGTATTCTTATTGGACGCCAAACTATTAAATGTTAAGATGTACAGTTGCAGTTACCCCAGGTCGAAATATGTAGTTTAGAAACCCCATGCCAACCAAACAAATATGTTATTTGAGAATACATTTGATTGATATATCAAACATGCGTTCATTAGGTGTATAATTCTCTGGCCATCTGGCCAAACTATTGATATTACACAAACTACAATGACGTTTCATAAAAGCGCCTTGCGGTTCCCTAGCGTAGTTGCTTATTATTACATGAGGCTTGATGTTAAGCCATTGTTTTAATACTGCAATCCTTTTGGAGCAAAGATCGACATATTTACACACTGCGCAGTCTCAATTGATATTGAAAAAGAGACATCAACTTCACAATGTAGTGTATTCGCTAAGTTTTCTTATAGTTTCTCAAATTGCATTAACAAATGTTTACTAAACGGCGAAGGTTTTTTCTCAACATTTCGATATTTTATGGTTTGCTTATACTATTGTGAGGCTTTTGGTGTATCATTTAATTTAATTGTACGCATTTTCCATATCGACGTTTTTCCCGACAGTAACATACTTTTAAATGCCGTAATATTATAGTTTCAGTTCCAATCAATGCAATCGTAATAATAACTTTCACCAACAAAGCATATTTTGCAATATGCAAATGCTTATTGTTGTCTGCTATGAGGCTTTAGTAAGCGTACACATGGTGATGACAAGCTGTCAAAGAAATCATTTGGTTTGTATTCCCTCTTTTTATACTACCGGGCATCCAGGAAAAAAGAAGTTCCGTCAATACCTCATACATTTTAATCAGATGATCATGACATTGTGTTACAATCCTTATGGGCATTATATCTCGTTCAAGTTCAATAACCAGAGATAATCATCCAGCATATCTGCATTATGTTCCTTGTGTTAAAGGTAGCCATATTTAAATTGTCCGGTCTCTCACTCACATCGGAGCTTAAAACTGTGTAGTTATATTTGTGGGGATATAATATCCGCCAAGTTTGATTATCAACCACATTGCATGAAGCTTTATTAATTATGGCCCTCGAAAAATCCAAATTTTGCCAAATTAATGTTGCCTGCTGTCTTATAAGTGGTTTCCATTGAACAACTCCCATTTAGATTAACCAATCTTGATAACACTTTAGATATAGTAATCTTGAATAAACCCTTAGCTCGGCATCGAAAACGGGGCTCGTTATGTGTTCAGGTAACTGTAGTAGATCTGGCACGGAATGGCATTTCGGACCAGTCGAGTCAATGTTAACACACACAACAAAAACGGTTTGCACTCAATAACTACATAACTACGAATTAGACATTACACTAAAACTGCTCACAACAACGCAATATTAGCATTGTAGCAAGCTCTTTACACGTAAAAGCAAATATCAATTTATTTAAATCTCTGCATTAAACAGGTACCCACGTACGTGTTAAATGCACATGTCTATTCGGGATTGATCTCATTAATTAATAAAAAAAAACATTTGTCCATTCTACATACAAATACTTTCTAAAAACGAAATTTCACCAGCTTTGTTTTGATTGTATTTGTTATAACGCAACATGCACATTTCGTTTTTAAAATAATTCTTCTTCGCTCGTTAATGCTGGTCGGCTGCTAAAACTAAATTATCTGGTCTGGGACGAAGCGCATTATTTGCCATTAAAGAATACCCAATCGCGTTCGGATGTTTCTGCTGAAGATAAGTCTTTAATTAATTTAATGCAATGGTTACACCAATACTCACATTCGAGTCCGCAATATGAGGGTTTGGATTCATTGATACATTGATACAATAGAGAGTGCTCAAATAGAAGCTTGCAAGTACTTCGTGTGCGTTAAAACTGCGGTCAATAACGGTGTAGCTCATGGTGAAAGTGGTCGTCTACCAATGTACGCCATTTATCACACAAAATGTATAAAATACTGGTATAAACTTCTCCAGATGCCAGACAGTAGATATCCAACACACTTTTATACAATGTTAAAGTCTTTAGATGAAAGTGGAAGGCAAAATTGGGCTACGGATGTAAAGGAGCTTCTTTTTAAATATGGATTTGGCTTTATTTGGGTCTACCAAGACGTTGGTGATATTGATATAGTCATGCTCTAATTTAAAAAATGTCTGACTGATTGTGAGACTCAAACTTAAAACGAAACATAAATGACTCTTTAAGATGTGATACTTACAGGCAATTTTAAAGTTTGTTAAACACGGAACGATTTTTAAAATTGAAAGTAAGGCCCGGTCACAAAGCGATTTACGGCTTAATCTTAATCACGGCCACAACTCGTCACAATTCGATCTCCCGTGAAGCAGACGATGTTGTTCGCGTTATTGTCGAGTTTAAGACGAGCTAAAGTCGATGTTTAGACGTGGCAGGACGCGGCGAAAATTCAGAACGGCGTCGGGCTGCTCAAAAGTTAATACCGCGGACAACCACGGGTTATACTCGTGGTAAAGACGTGCAATACACGTAAAACACACGTGGTAATTCGTGTTCCGGCGGAAGACACAGGAAAACTCGAAAGTTTACCGGGCTATCACGGGCAGAGCACTGTCATCGGACGGGTTGGTATGAAGGGAAATGGCGTGTGTTTTGCGGCTTATCACTAACAAGTGGGGGTTTTCGCGCACAATGCACTACCTAAGCCCGTTTAAACGACGTTTCGATCAAGTGCTCAATACGAATGTTCACAGATTATCACGCCTGTATCACTTCTGATTTGCGGTATATAAGTTCTGCAATTTTCTTAGACGTTTGCACTCTCAGTCTAGATGACAAGGGGTGAACATGAACATTCAACGCCATGATATTCTCATCTGTATGCTCGAGCACCAGAAAAACCAATTGATACAGGCCCAACATATCATTACTAAGTAGTTGGAGGAGCAGGGGGAGGGTGGTACGGAATATCTTGATGCGTGACTGTATTGCGAGGAGATCTCAGCTGGGGCTTTAGGATTGTCTCATGGTCGAGCTGCGTAACGAAGATCAAAACTTTGTGTACGTGATTAAGCCGTAATGCGCTGTGTGACCGGGCCTTAAAGTAGACTATTATGAATTCTTATAAATCTTAGAATATGTGCACATTTTCAATCGGAAAATGATTCTATAAAAATAGAGTATAAATATCATGTACTTTGTTAATGTTCTAAATAAACTTAAATAAGGCAAACGAATTGGTATAATTGGTATCATGGCATAAAAAATATTTTAATATTCTTTGATCTGTAATGAAATGAAAATGAGTTTGTTTAAAAAAAAATAGCCTTCAATGATAACCAGTTAATAAGTTTGTCAAATGGAACGTATTCCTTATAGTCATAGTATGTTTTGTCTCCAGTCTTTTGTCATTGTTAATATAAACGCATGGACAACTCTTTTTATTATCTGTATATATAGTATGTATACAGGTTGTATTATGGGCAAGATTCCTTTCTTTACAATAAACCTACTACTAAACTATTAGCTCATTCACAGTGATACAATGGTAAGTGGAAGCAGTAGAAGCAGAATTTGTATCGGACAAATGACTTTTATGTAGGTAGAATTACGATATAACATCGATCCATGCTATACATCAAATCTCGAGCCTTTGAAAAACCGGATATCAGGCCGATGAAAACGTTTTTGAATCAGCCCTTTCTTGGGCCAATATAAAACATTTGCCGGGCTTTATACAGTCAGTCTGCCTCTTGTTTATGCCGCGTGTAATGCAAAATGTAACTGTCATAATAAACAAACTCAATCAAGTAGGGCTTTTTCGTGTACATGTAGCATGTTTATAGTTGTGTTTATGTGCGAATGTTACAGTATACGCCAGTCTGTGCTATGTGCAGTTTGCTGTGTTTTTGAACAATTTGTAATGGTTAAACATTCTGCCGCCTCTAACCACGAATCCTTTATCCGCGCATGAGAGAAGAATACGACACACCCTTACTATCAGCAGACTTTCGTGTCATCCATTAACATAAGATGGACATGGGCGAACGGTTGTTGTTGGCCTCTACACGATACTGAGCGTAGTGTATTTTTCTTTAAAATTGTTTTTTTTTTTGTTGTTGTTAGATTTTTCCATTGCTTTCCGTACAACTTATGATATATATTTTTTCCGAATAAAATGTTAAATTTTCTTTATAACACATATTCATATAATATTACACTGTATTTGTTATAAATTAAATGAAATTGTTTAAAACAAAAAAGAAAATGATTATAAAAAGGGCAAAGCGCGGATATGTATATCATTCTGTATTGTTGTTTTAATTTGTTTGCATTAGTTTCCAGACGTATATTTTTATAATGACTAGAATGGATTGTACGCGATGAGACGTTTGATACTGTTAAATATAGGTTTAACAACAAAGTGCCAAATACAATTGCGTTTTGCTGGCATTCGTTTTAAGTGAGACATATGACACACATATAATGTGTTTCTTAACTTAATTAAGGCATTATTCTAATTTATAACGGAAACTTGATGCAGTAGTTTGTTTATAATGGGATCGTAAGGCATGTCATAGTAATGGTTATAACAATTCCTTACTTACTGTCAACATATTAACAGCGCATGAACGATTATTGTAATCTAAAGGCGTGTTTTTGTTTCTTCGGAAAACATACCGTGCATATGTGAGTTATACTCTATATTATCCAGTAACTACTTTTTCAAGACTACATTTGACCAATTACACGCACAGACACACAACTATTGTTGTTATTTTCATGCTTTATCTAAGGCTATTAAACCGATGTCCTTCCCATGAAACAGTGTTTTAACGGTCATGCTATTTCTACGAAAAGAATTTTCTTAATGAGTGCGTTAAGGAAGTGGCATATTCGCACTTACTAATTGTACAAACTAATTTGCTTGAATTGCAATTTTATAAAACAATGTTCTAGAGCTGAATACCGTTTAGAATGCTGTGAAATATAAATAATTAAATATACAAAAGTGAATATTCAGTTGCAGTAGATAATCTAATCATGACCTGAATTTCTTTATTTACGGAGGATAAACCCTTCCGGCGGACTGACACGCACCTCAATAGAGACTTAAACAGGATCAAAAGCAAAGCAACATAAGCGAAAACGTGGATAACATCTATGGAACGTTCAGGGACATTTATACAGGTTTTAACCATTTATATTGAACTCCAGTCCTCACACGGGGTTCCAATCCTCAGTCTCGTGCCCGAGCTATTCACAAAGTTGTGTGCAAATCAAATCCCTTGCTTCACAATTCAAATCGAATTGCAATTAACCAGAGACAAAGACATAAACATGAATATGTTTCATTAAATAACTTGCAGTCACTTTATATAAATACATACAGGTAGACGGTTGATCATGAATCCCTTTCTTATATTGCAATAAAATGTTGAGCAGTTACATAGTCAATTACTTTGACATAATTTAATGATGATTGTAATAATATGATAACTGAACAAGGTTTTCATAGATCAGCTGCTTTTGAAACAATATTATAGCGATTTGCAAACCTTCTTCAGTACTCAATGTAATTTAAGACGGTTGTTTCATTCATAGCAGTCTGGGTATTAGTTGGAGCTGTTTGCCAAAGATGGATGGAGGACTATGAGACCTATTCCTCGAGGACAATAGGCGACATTTCTATGAAGATGGTCAACTTATATCTTCTCTTCCATAAACGTCAATGTTTTAGTCTCTCTCAAATATGTTTTTTATAAAAAAAATATTGGAGTCTTGTCTTTAAAGATATCTGATAAAACAATACATCCATGAAGATCCACCACATACGCTCAGTGTAGATTTGTGCCTGATAAGTGTATACCACGGTGGGAACAACACAAGCATGTACAATAATACATGTATGGTAAATACTAATTTACAAAGTATTATTTTATAAATGCATATTTCAAAATAACCAATAGGTTCATCGTTTATTTTTAAATCTTCGTAATGCACGTGACATGCGAAAACAATATGATGATACAAGATCACAACGAAGGAAATACGAGCAAGACGTGCGCTGAGCATATAGCTTCACTCAAATCTGATAAAAAGGTGTCGAGAAAATACATAAGCAAACATGATACTTGTAATTAATCTAAAGATCTGTTAAACTGCATCATGTAAACCCTTTTGTAACAAATATCATTTACCCTTTCAAGACAAGAATTGATATAAACATTTTGTAATGAGTTGTTTACCTTCCCGTTTACATTTTAGTACATGACTCTTGCTGGGCTCAAACAGTTTTCTCTATTTCAATTATTAATTAATTATACGTTCGATGTGGATTAAATCTAGTAAGTGTATTATGCATATATACCCTAGCTACTTAATGGGCAGTGTACACCCTTTAATATTACTTCTTTATGAGATGCATTACGGTGATCTGGAATTGTACTATATGATACCAAGTTCTGAAATCTTATTAACAAGAAGGGATTAAGATGATACTTGTATTTGCTTTATTTCAACGTGCCTCAAAAAGCTATAATAATGTGCTATGATGTTTCTTAGCTTTAATATTTCACAACATTCTGTCAATATTCATTTGTATTGGAAATTTGGTCTTGTTGTATTTGAAATTATGTATATTTGCAACTTTCTATCACTTTCTCCAGAAGATGTATTTAATTTTAAAAATGTTGTCTTACATCTATGTGCACTGAAATATGAATTAAAACAAGATTTGAAATGCACGTATTAGCACAGCAATAGCAACTGCTATTTTTAGAATTATTCACATGATCCGAGCCGGTGAGAACGGGGCATACATCGATACAATAAAAAATAAAAAAGTGAATATAAGCTTCATAATTTCTACTAATGCTTATCGACTATTTATTAATAACTATAGACTTTTACCACTGGCAGACAATCGTGAGTTCCTTACGCAGAAACGTTATGATCCACTTGAGCGTATTATTATACCGGATTTATATAGCGCCCTTTTCATACAAGAGTGCAAGTTCAAAGGCGCTTTACATAAGAACATTTGACGTATAGCATATACAAATACATTTTGCAACACAGTTTCAATCAAAATAAATCGATCAAAGCGTATAAGCGTTAATTCTTTATGCCGCCATGAATTAAGATAAAAATCCATCTTAGACACCTACGCTAACAAAATATTTAGTATAATTCCACCATTACCGCCATACAACAGTAAACATAATACAGAAATACAGGTCTCATAGTAATGTAAGAATCTGTCTGATCAAATACTGTTTAAGCTCGTAAATAAATCAAAGCTTCAGTGTATTCCAATTAAGAAAACTAATTGTATATATTTCCTGAGACAAAATAACAAATAAGAAACAATACAATACAAATTTATTGATTCAGAGTGTTGTTTGTTGCTTAATGCAACAAT
>VMBQ01012704.1:0-19717 GCA_007657795.1 Dreissena rostriformis
TTGCTTGACTTATTGAGCGGAAACTAATCTGGACGGACTAACTAACTACTAGTAACTGACGGTGCGATTTTAATATACCCCCCTTTTTTTAAAAGGGGGCATAAAAATTAAAGAGAGAATTGCTTATTGCAACCTTAATAATTGTAATATCAGTTTTTTTTAACATAAACTAATAAACTACTGAAGATCTTAAAATTCATCAATTAACTATGCACTATCGCAATGACTAGACCATATTTCCGAATTAATCCAAATTACTTTTGTATCGTAGAATGAAACACATAGGTTCAATGAATGTGTGTGTGGAGAGGGGTCTAGTACATTTTCAGTATTAACCCCCAGTCAATACAACTCTGTATAAATTGTCCTTAGGGTGGCCTGCCTTATGATTAGACAAATTATATCAAACAATAATTATTGGACAAACGCAACCAACCAATAATCAAGGATGATTTATACAAAAAATAATTTTACTAACAACTTAAATCAGTGGAAGGAATCACATGTACAGAAAGGATCAATGGAACACTGATATATGAAGGTAGGTAGCACTGTATCACAGTGGGTATTTTTAATAAAACAAAAATTGAGGCCGTTATTAGGGCCCCGATCCAATTGTCAAAACTAATATTATTTTTCCAACTGACTGCTTAAAATGTGTTTGTAAATAAACTGCAACATTTAGTTAATTTCACTATGCAGCTCTATGGGTTGAACCTTAGTTTATATAATATTGAAATCACTTTATCTCAATTTACAAGTATTTGTTAGCAAAATATAAAATGAACCAATATCCCAACTTGAGTCAAAAGAGCGCGATTTTTCCCAATCCAAAGGGTCCACGCCCCATTCCCAAAATGGTATAAAAAAACATTTCGATATCATTGTCCTTTGCTGATCGCAACAAACCTGATAATACTCCACAGACAAGAAATAGTTCATCTCTCTAATGACTGTCTCGTAACTGCTGCCTTTCCAACCTCCTAACTAGTTTGAAACAAGGAGTGGCCAGACGTAGATCAAGAATTAGTTTCGAATTGCTCTGACTTGTTAGGAAGCAGGAACACTTCTGTCCTAACATGCGTATGTGTATTTCGAAGCTGCATTATGTGAGGACGCGTAGTGTGTCCCAGCACTCGTACCTAATCAAATTACTTGACTCATGAAAACTAATTTTGAATTATAGCTGCAATTTCCAGCTATTTAGTTTTTACTGAAAGATATTCAATTTTAGTGTGGTCTAGGTCTATGAGGGGAACCTGGGGTACCAGGAGGAAACACCACCTGTCCAGTATAGCGACCAATAAACAGGACCTTACACACTGCAAGCTCACATTTACTGTTATATGGCCACACATCAAGTGACACAATAAACTTTCCTGGTTATTCCATTTTTATTCATGGTAAGTTAAATTGCGGGTAAATCAGATATACAGGATTATTGCCATATCCAAGGGTTTCTTGATGATATGTCACTTACCAAGCTATAGTATAATAATGCCCATGGAAGTAATTATTTATCATTATACCGGGCTGACATACAATACATATACATGCTAAATACAAAGATCTGAGAACAGAGGTCGGTTTTGGTTACAAAACGTTGGTCATACATGGTCAGGTTCATCATTCCACGCAAACATTGTTCTGAAATTTCTACTTACAAAAAGAGATATATTTTGCCTAACTTACAGGTCAGAGTTATGGAACTTGGTCAGTTTACTCACACAAACCCAGCCAAAGTGTCAAGTGAAGTTTTAATTGAATAGTTATACATAAGTACATGTAGAAACAATGATATGGAGATACCTTCTTCACATTGCCACAATGACCTTAACATTGCAGCCACGTTTCACGAAAATCCTTCCATGTGAATAGGAGATACGAAACCGACATATAAGTGTCATGGACAGACTAACTGACTGACTGATGGACACAAAGGGCACTCCTATAATCCCCCATCCACTTTGCCGCTGGGGATTAAAAACAAAATATGACATAATATTAAAACAATTATGACCACTCTCTTTATTTTGCCTCATGGCTTCAATCACAAAACAATTTGGACATGTTAAATTGGTTACTACATCTGGTAATTTGGCTGGTCAACAACAAAAATATTTCTCAAATTCTCAATTTCTTGCATATTACAATCTGAGATATCAATATAAAATGTATCATTTTCTAACGTTTTTAACATATATATATCTTGTCGCCCAATAACTGCATATAAAGGCATAAAATCAGAGACATGTTTGACAACTTCATGTCTTCTTCCTTTGGCATTGATAAAACACAGCTTCAACTTCTTGTTGTGGTCATCCAAATATATGTGTGTAGCATAACGGTGCCAACTATTTACTGTTGTAACAACAACTTTAGTAATAACTGCAACTGGTATTGCCAGTGACATGGCATAAATCAGTGGCAATTGATAAAAACACAAAGGAAACCAAAAGGCAGCAAAACAAAGTTGGAATCTTTTTAAAATATGACCATTCTTAATTTTCAACATGTAGCCACCATCAAATATTTGTCTATAGGAGTCTCCAGTCTGACGAAAATCTTCATCTTTACACAATTCATGTACTTCATATTTTATACTAGGGCCTATAGCAGTGTTGTCATTCCTTTTTTCGAGAACTTCAAAGTTGATGTCTTGTCTGCTAGTAGTTTCCTTTGGATGTGCTACAGAAATGTTGGGAAGTTGTGTTGATTCCAATACATAAGATGTGCTCAACCTTTGGGCATGTAGGTTATTAACAACACATTTTCTCAAGGAGCCATACTGGAATCTGACTCCTCTGCTAGCAAGGCAAGAAGAAAATTTCAAGAAATTCCTTCCTTTGTTGACAATGACAATCATTTTGGATCTGAAAATTAAACCATACATGAATTTTTACAACTAATAACCTTCAGATGAAAGTTATGAAAACAGTTACTATTTGTTTGTGTTTACACAGCAGTTTGCCAAAAAACATTATTATTAAAAACTAGAAATACTTCAATAACTCCAGATAGTGCTTTGGTCATGTCATTAAAACCAAAATGTGGTTTACATACTACTTTGGCCATCCCTAAATATGGGTTATTTGGGATAACACAACCTATTACATGGCAGGTATGTGGGTGGTTTGTGATTTTTTAGGGATATTTTTTCATGCAATTGATTTATACTAATTATGAGTCAATTTTAAATTCATAAAATAAATTCAAGTGAAAAACACTTTATTGCGACATAGGACCCATTCATGAAAGTCCAGCAAAAATGTGTGAACTTATGCTGCATGTAAAGCGTCAAGTCTTTTTTTGCTTCTAACATGCAAAATTGGCATGGGAAGCGTGCGCATTCTGACTTACATGACTCAAATCGAGTGGGTATAAGAACAGCTAGCACAAGGAAAATACCCGCCTTTTTCCCCCACAAAAGAAATTTCTATAATATGCATGTCTTTAAATAAAGATTTGTGAAACTGACCATTTGACGAGCCAGTACTGGTAATATGTTCAACACTTTTTAAAAAATTTATGCAAAATAAAGTTAAAATTAGTAAAACAAGAGCACCGCATAGCGGGTGCCAACGCTCGGCTGTGGGTGCTCGGATTTTGTTTTTTTTTACCTTTGACCTTGAAGGTCATCATTGACCTTGAACTTTTCACCACTAAAAATGTGCAGGTTGATGAGATACACATGAAAAACCAAAAAAACAAGAGGGCGAAGATGGCCCTAGTTCGCTCACCTGAGGATTCGGTTCATTCACCTCTTTCATCTACACAAGGTTTTACTAGAATTGGCCCGGTGACCTAATTTTTGACCCCAGATGACCCATATACGATCCAAAATCAGATATCATCTAGATAATTATTCTAACCATATTTCAATAAGATCAGAAGAAAACTATGACCTATATTGTCTACACAAAGTTTTTCTATGATAAGTGACATAGTTTCTGACCCCAGATGACCCAAATACAATCCGAATCCAGATTTCATCAAGATAAACATTCTGACAAAGTTTCATAAGGATCTGATGGAAACTATGACCTCTATTGTCTACACAAGGTGTTTCTATGATTTGACCTAGTGACCTAGTNTCTACACAAACAAATTGTTGACGGACGCACGCAAGCACGCACGACGGACATCACACGATCACATAAGCTCACCGTGTCACTTTGTGACAGGTGAGCTAAAAAAACAACATTTGTATGACCTTTGATCTTGAAGGATGACCTTGACCTTTCACCACTCAAAATGTGCAGCTCCATGAGATACACAATCATGCATGTCAAATATCAAGTTGCTATCTTCAATATTGCAACGATGACTACGACAACGACGACCCGAAAGGACGAGAGGGCTATGACAATACCTCGGGTTTTCTTCGAAAACAGCTGAGCTAATAAAATTATTGTCTGTTGAATTGAATATTCTAAAATAAAATAGAATTGGCATTGTCTGTATGTCAGTCAAGTAATGACACTTTTAAGTAGTTTTTTTTGACAATCACATGTGTTCCTGTATAAAATGCTGGACTCATAAGTGAGATGTAATTTAATTTGCATTAAGGTAGCGCACCCGTAATGATTTCCCGCGATTTCTTCTAAGATCGAAGAGCCTTTTTACCTGTTTACTTATGGATATCTAATTTAAGCAGGTACTAATATGAAGTTGTCGTGGCCGAGTTGTTTAGGCGATAGACTAGAAATCTTTTGGGAATTTCCCGCGCAGGTCGAATCCTGCCGACACCGCATACTTTTTGCGACGCGTTTTATTTTTCTTTTCTAATGTAATTTGATTTAATATAGCATATACCGGTAAGCTATGCTTATTGTAAGATATGTTGCAATTTTTATGCACAGTCTTCAATTTTTAAAATTAAAACAACGTTATGGCTAAATTGGGTGATTTACTGCTGAAAATACGAATCATGCATGTTGCATTTTTTTTTTCAAAAAGTAAACGGTAAATCTGTCTATTTCTTGGTATTTTTGCTGTATATACTAATAATATATTGTGTTTCTATAAACACTAAGTTCAAAATATTACTTAAATGAAGCTATTTTGAATTTTATGACACTTTGTTTTTAACCAACCCAATTTCTACTTGGCTGAAACCACATACATTTCATGGCACTCTTCCATAGATATCAAGTTATAAAAAATAAATGTCTGTAAAAGAATACTTATTTCATCTTGTTCAAACTTTAAACACCTTTACTGCATCAGTACACACCAACTGTATGCCCATATTTGGAAACCTGGATGAATTATGGAACTTTCATATACCCCAGGGGTGCAAATAAACTGGACAAAAGCCGAGCGTGGGGGTGGTTTTGAAAAAATCTGTATATTTTTTTAAAAAGCATGGAAAGCCTACCTAAAAATTTGCATGTAGATCAGTGAAATGATGCTGATTAAGAAAATAATACATTAGATTATATTTGGAAAGGTGCCCATTACAGGTGCGCTACCTTAACATAATTCATCATTTTACATTTAAATCATTTCTGATTGCATCCAGATGTTATAGAATCACTAGAAAAAAGTATACTGTTCAACAGAAAAAAGTTTTCCTGTGCAAAAAGGAAAATTGTATGTACTTGAAGTCAAACTCTATGTGTATATCAAACACATGCAAACATCCTACCTACCAAAATGCTAAAATATATTGTTATTTAAATTTAACATGATATAACATGTTCATGCTGTTGTAACTGATTAAATTAATGAGTGCATTTGGCATTTTTGAACAACCATTGATAGATTCTTCTATGGAGAATGCAAATCTGAACATTAACTGATCATTGGAGAGCCATTGGACATTGGACATTACACTTCTCAATATTCTAATACACATGTAATATTGATACCATTATAAGTTTTCGGGCACTTAAACATATTTTTTTCTTTTGTGTCCAAATATTTAGAGCCCCAAAATATTGAAAAAATAGGTGTCGTAAAATTTTGACACACTAAAAATATTGCATTGGGGATCAGGTAGGGTATGCATTGCGTATATTGCCACTTGTTTCAACAAATAATGCTTGTTAAATACCGTATACTATACATTTAATATATGTTTCACTTTAAGTTGTACGATAAACCTTTGTCTATTGTAGTTATTTACCCAATACCGCAAATGTAAATAATGGCTCATTGCATTAAAGCATTCGTCTGCCAGGTTTTATGACCTTAATTTAATCTGGTTGTTAAAATGCATGATCAATGTGTCATCAGATTAGCAAAATAGGGCAGAAATCTTGTAAAAAAGCGTTGTTAAATAAATTGTCCGCATATTACCAGTCATTAATTATGGACGAAAATCCATATGTCCGAAAATTTAGTCACAAAAATAATTATTTTGGCTAAAAACGAGTGTCCAAAAACTTAAGGAATAATCATTCGCATCTAAACACCATGCTTATATATCAGATAAATGATTGAATAGACTATCACATTTGACATCTGCATTTCATTATTACTTTTCTGCAACAAAAACACCAAAAATTTAAACAGTAGTCACAACAAAAAGAACACCACTGTCCGTCATTCTTATCTACAATCACATAAGGTATTTCCGCTGTAAATGGGATAGATATTACTTAAATTAAATCAAACATGAATAAATACAGATCTGACATACCATCAAAAGCTACAATCAATTTAGTTGATATCATTTTAAATAATTTGAATTAAAGACACACACAATGAAATAAAAATAAATATCATGGTAATTTTCAAACACTGTTCCATTTGTTTTCCTTAAAAAATCAATTTAACTTTACACATTCAAATGTTAGAGTCAGAACAGAACAATAATAAACAAGATGTGTTTGTTAAACACTATTTCCCCTTTAGAGCGATTTTGACCCATATATTTGACCTTTGACCTTGAAGGATGACCTTGACCTTTTACCAACCAAAATGTGCAACTCTATGAGATACACATGCATGCCAAATATCAAGTTGCTATCTTCAATATTGCAAAAGTTATGGCCAATGTTAAAGTTTGAGCAAACAAACCAACAAACAAACAAACAAACCAACATACAGACAGGGCAAAAACAATATGTCCCCCAGTATAGACTGGGAGACATAAAAATAAGTGGTGTTCAACCCAAAAAAGTTTAACAATAATAATGTCTGACCCAGGCACCTTCAAACAGACGTACTAAAAAAAGTCAAGAAGTTGAATGGGAAATTTCATTTCAAGATGGATTTTTGATAGATTTCGGCTTCAAATAATGTTTTTCATCACTTTTGTACTTAATATTACCAATAATAGATTGAAATGGGCAGGGAGAGGTGTTTTCTTGTAGCTTTAACATGTAGGTCGCAATTTTTTTTTGTAAACAAAAGCCAGGGCTCATAAATGCAATACCGCAAGAATACCAGGTTTGAGTATAGTCGGTTGTGAGCGACAAAATACCCTACATGATGTAGACAGAAATGCGCCTTGAGTGACATTTGTTTCAGATGTAAACAAACTTTGACATGTTTACAGTTGTTATTTCTGTAAATGTTTGTTAGTAATATATTTGTGTTATGAATTTTCAACATTAATTTTGTATATCTTGCTGCAGCTTTATGAGCATTAATCAATAGAAATTAGAAGCCTTCAAGTTACACAGTTGAAAATACCCCTAACTAGGATAAAATTACTGTAATAACTAGTAATTAAATATGTTCTTGTCTGAAAAGTCAGATAAAACAAATACATGTATTCCAAAAGTACAGGTGTCTTAAAATTTAGAGACACTTAAAATATTGCTTTGACAATCTAATACGGGTATGCAGTGTGTATATTGTCCATTTTTCAAATGATTACTACTGGTTAGCGAGTATTAGTCGGACAGCAGTATTTACCGGACGTTCTATTTATTTCGTGTATTGTAACGCTGCAACGCAATTTGCTTCGTTAGATACTTAAAGATGTTTGTTTTCTTGAAGATGACAGCAAAAATTTGTTAAATGCTTGTTTTAAAGTTTAACAAGCGTGATGTTTTCAAATTTTGTCGGAATGTAATGCGACCTCCTGGCGGGGCATATTAATAGCACGCGCATGCTCAAAAGAAATCCCTTACTTAAACCCGAACTGTGTGCCTGAGATTTTCGTTGTCTACTGTAATAGAGCAGGCCTCAATTATTTGTATTACAATCTCTTATTTCACCAAAAACTAATGTGTTTGACACGCACACATGATTTAAATTATAGATTTTTTACATTAAATTTCCACACAATTTGCTGTATACATATATCTGAATTGCTGGCAAAATGTACTAAGTAAACAATAAAATAAAATAGAAACAAATCTCATTTAAAATTATAAATTCACTTTTTGGATTTTCTCCCTTGAAAAATAATATTCTTCTTTCCACAAAGATCTATAAATAAACATGCTTATTTATAGATATTTGTTCGAACTGATATTGGAAACAAATTATTAATCTATTTACACACTCAGAAAGCAACATATTTCACTATCAAATTAATGTATTTACGTCATTTTAATGTTAATGTTAAGAAAAGTTTCATTTAAACTCATACATGTATTTGATTCAAAATACTCAATTTATATAAATGTCCGGTAAATACTTCTGTAAAGTGGAAAATTACCTCCCTTTAATGACCTCATATACGGCCCTTGTACATACGCATGGGCACATCAAAAATGTTTTGTTTACATTAGCTTGTAGATGACGAACCCAGGATGTATCAGTAATTTTTTAATAAAATATTTCGTATTATTTTGAAAGTTATTAAATAAAAACCCTAAATTTGGTCCGAGAAATACTCACTGACCAGTACTTATTACTAGCAAATGCTTGTCAAATACCACGTATAGTATAAATTACTTTAATGTATGTTTCATGTTAAGCTGATGGGTGAAACCATCTTCTATTTCCGCTATACAGTACATTGTAATCTACCCATTAACGCAAATGTAATGGTCCATCGCCCTAAGGTATTAGTCTGCGAGGTTTTATGGACTAAGTTGCCTAACCAGACAGTGCCCCAGATAAGCTGCGTATCGGCGTTTTTCACCCTATTAAAATGTCTTAAAACGCAAAGAAATTCAATATAATGCGTATTGAAAACGCAATAAATTTGACTTTTACGCTTATTCTTTAAATTTGATGCGTACGATACTAGTCTCTTTCGAAAATTCTATGATCAATTTCGGTAATTTCTCATTGGAATAATTATCGTACGGCGGCGATGATTTTATTCGTTTGAAAGTAAGCAAGCGCCTGGATGAAGGAGGAGCAAAACAGTCGAAGTTATTCAAACGCTATGGCTAATGCGGACTAAATTTCATATCAAATTAAGCGTCTGACCAAAATATTTACGACGTGCATGTATTTGTAAAGCGTCTGTACTTTCAGTTTCTATAACGGTGCGTAATAAAAATGTCTAAGCAAGGTCGAAAAACGTCCGCTAAATATATGTCGATCGCAAACTTTTTCCAACCGAGTAGGCAAGCGCGAATGTGCCGAATCATTTGTGTTATCGATTTGTTAGAAACTGTGTATGCAGCAATTGAAAGTAGCGAGTTGACATCCAAAAACATGACGTAAGTCCGTGATGGAAAAAAAACCTGTCAAAAATGGGAAAGACATATCCCTGGTTAGGAAATTGTTGACGTTGATGGAACAGAAAAAAGTTGAAATGTGCATACTGCACCCAGTCTGTGTAACAGAAGTAAAGCAGCAATGATTTTGAGGTATAAATGTTAATCACTTATTTCACCCTATTTAAAAACTGAAATCACCCTATTTTTCAAAATTAAGGGGTGAAAACCCTATTACCAAAATAATTATCTGGGGCACTGACCAGGTTGTAAAAACGAAAGCTTGGAGTGTAACAGGACAGAATTCTGGTAAAATAGCATTGTAAAATAAACCGTCCGAATATTAAGAGTCCTTAATTTTGGACAAAAACCTTTGTGTCCGAAAATTTAAAGTCACGAAAAATAATTATTTTTTGCTAAAAACGCGGGTGTCCGAAAATTTAGAGTGTCCGAAAACTTAGAGAAATTACGGTTTATAAAATGTTGTATACCATTTATTTTGGTCTGCCTTTTCGCTGTAACACCTTTGTATACTGAAGATGTGAAAAACGCCAAAAAGCAAACGACAGGAAAAATTCTAACGAAGAGTTTCTTTTGACGATCGGTTCTTAAAAACCTAAACATTGTTCCTGTCAAATTGAACTACGCATTCGAGTGCCTAAAACGTTTGGAAGAGCAAATGCAAAATGCGGCGTCTTAATAGGTTACAGAGTTTTACCGGTAAATTTTTGTTAATGTTACTGTTAATTTTTCGGCAAAATTTGCAGTCACTCAAAATCTTGTAAATGCTAATCACAAGTTGATTAAATCAGTGTGTCTTCTATGAAATATATAGCGCACCCGTTGTTAGTAAATTAAGGCTTAATCCAGTTAACATTTCCACATGCATCTTGTTAACAGGATAAAATGCTTCTGTAACATACGTTTCCAGTTTTAATAGCTTATTAGTTGTATTTCATATGTATTTGCCAAATGTTCTGTATCTGTATATATACGTTAAAGATCCCGACTTGCGGTTTTTATTCAACGTTAATGGCCCAAGAAATAAGACTGGTAATAAACAGACATTATGGAGTCTACTACCGATGGAGTTGAAAACAGGTTTTCATGACACATTGAATCTGAAGAAAGTACTCTTTAAAAAAACGGTTTTCATACAAATAAATACAAATACACATTTTATTTTAAATACATACAAATACAAATTTTGTTTTAAGTCTGTTTGTACATAAAAAGTTTTACTCTTTTTTTAAAACAAAATATTGTGTTTCAACGTGCACAGTGTATATACTGTATGTACTGGTTCCATTCACAATTTATCAGGAGAAGGCGCATTGATCAAACATGACTCAACTAATTATTTACCGACGTAATACGAAATTGTTGTTGATTACCTATAAACAATGCATCAGTCTCTTCTTCAGGTGGAGTCCTCCTTCACTATATATTTCGTCGCTGTCTGCGACATCTTCTGGAGGTGCGCCGGCCGAGGGTAATCAAACTTCGACCAGAGACTGATGAGCTATCCATTGCTGTTCTCTCATTTGCAATAACAATTTTGAGGCTGATTCTGCTTGCCTGCAGACATCGTCTATCGCCCGTCTCCTTGTCATTCCAGTGATGCCAAGTACTCCATAGGTCTTCCAGCGTGACTGCCCGGCGAAGCCCCGACTGCCAATCTCGACAGGGAGGTTCCATGTCTTCTCGTGTAAGTAGCGGCTGGTATTTGGCATTCTTACATTGTGCTTCCTCGATTCGTTCTCTCCGTGGCAATGTCAGTTCCAGAAGCACTAGCTTCTGTGTTGACAGCAATAGTACATTAGGACGAAGAGTGGTGATGGCGACGTCTGGTGGGAGTCGTAGTTGCTTCTTCAGATCTACCATTAGTTCCCAGTCTCTCGCTGAAGGTAGGACGCCTGAATATATAGACCTATTGTTGTTTGGTGCTGATCCATCCTCTCTGACGAAATTGATGAAGGTTGGCATTGTCTGCATTGGTGGCTTCTTCTTTCGTTCAACATCAAGGCTGGCTGCAAGCACGATATCTCCCGACCGTAAGTGCTGTTCTTCAAAAGAAAGGATGTGCTCTAGGTTTGCTGGCCTGCAACATTAACTGCAGGCGGGGTTCTCAGTTAGTTTCAAGGTTGGAGGTGTAGGAAAAACTTTATAAACATAGCGTAGGAGAAATCTAATTATTTTGGGTCCATTCTCCATATGTCACTCCAAGACACACTCCTTGGTTGGACACCTTCCCATTTCAACCAACTGCCCTGTTGTTTTTATTGCAACGGCTGCCGCTTGTCTTGTCTCCTCTGTCGACCGAACTTCAACTTGGACCATCCTCATTTTCTCTGCTGGTGATGAAGCCATCCAAATGGTGACACATCCTAATCCCAACCTGCCAGATGTAGTTGCCCCCACAATGTCTCTGTGTCTGAGCCTGGATTCTGCGTCGTTGACTACCTTGTCTGCTCTCCACTTCCGACCTGTGCCAACTTCCACCGGGCTCTGCTGACTATCGTCTGCAATGTCTCGCAGCATCATGACTTGCCTGACTTTAGTGACCTTGAACTCCTCTTTAAGAGAGGAAAGCAGAAGCTGTTGCTTGCTGCCTGAGCTGTACAGGCCAATACTTGATAATTTTCTTGGAACTCCGTTCCATCTTCTGATATAGTCGCTTAGTTTCTTCTACATATCTTCCACAGTCGATATTGGGACGCCGTACACCAAAAGAGGCCACAGAAGTCTTGCTAGAACTCCATGTTGCTAGAGCCAAGCCTTGTACCTCCCTGGTTAACCACTCTTGTCCACAGCAAGCATCCAGTCCGCTACCTGCCGCCGCATCTCTATCACACTTTCCTTGTCGCTGAGAGAGCTTCTGGAGCACTTGCCCAGGCTCTTTACTGGCTGCTCAGTCACTGTCGGGATGATTTCTGATTTGATTCTGAAGCGAACTCGGTTCTGTACCTTTCCTTTCTTCAGGACTAAACTTCTGGACTCGACTGGCTTGAACTTCATCCTTGACCATGAGATCAGCCGTTCTAAGTGTGTTAACATCCATCTTCCTCCCGGAAGTGACTTAGCTGTTATTGTCATGTCATCCATGAAGGCTCTTGTTTGTGGCTGGCGTATACCTGAGATGGTTATTGGACCTCGACTCATCTGCTCTGCTGATTTCACCATCAGATTCATCGCTGCAGAGAAGAGAATGACAGAGATAGTACAGCCGGTAACTATCACAACCTCGAGGCGTAGCCTCGATGTTGTATAAGCATTCAATGTGAAGCGCATCTTGAAGTTGTCAAAATAGTGTTTCATCATTTGTTGAAACTTCTCAGGAATAAACTATATCTTCAGTGTTAGGTTTACAAGCTTGTGGGGGACTGTTCCATGTGCATTGGCTAAGTCCAAACACGAGCGTCATATCTCCGTTGTTTGCCTAGACCTCCTTTATGAGCTGTGTTAGCACGCTGGTGTGTTATAGACATCCTGAGACCCCTAGCACTCCTCCCTTTTGCACTGAAGTGCCCATATACTTGTTTGCCAACATATACTTTGTAAGCCGCGTTGCTTGGATGGACAAGAACACATTTCCCTATACATTCAGACGGAAAATAGTCCGGAACTGTTTCTAAGTCTTGGGAGTCCTCATCTTTTGATATGAAATATAATATAAAGAAGTGAAACTCCAGCTGCTGGAGTAGTATTAAAATCTTATTATAAACAATTAGTTGGTCCTTTATTTATGGCAAGTGACCGATTGCCGAAACAGTACAAAACAGCACAATACAGCACAATACAAAACAACATAAACACAAATAAGAATAAAGCTGGGGTCACCGCCTTGGAACGGTCAATGCAACGCATTGGGGGTTTAAACCTGGTTATAGAGCGCTCAACCTCACACTTGGCCCAGCAATATTCATAATACATTTAAGTGTAAATAAAATTTAACGTCATAGCATTGTAACTCAAATTAAACAATAATAAAAGGGAATTAAAACGCATTCAATTTAATTACTATTTAATTACTCAATCGCATTGAAGATACAAGAGTAACAGAGTTTGATATGAAGCAGCCCATCCACACCACCTTGATAAGGCTCCAAAGTCTCTCTAACGGTCTCGGGCAAATTTTTAATACCTAGAAGTATTATATTTGACCACAAACGACCCAGTTATGAACACGACCGAGATATGGGACAAATGTTCTCACATAGTTTCACGAAGATTGGACAGTAAATGTGATCTCTATGGGGTTCATAAGGAAAATGTTGATGACTGACGATGAACGACTTACAAAAGGTTTTCATGAAACATTGAACGTGAATAAAGTGCTAGCTCTTTTTTAAAAGAGGTTTTCATAGTTTGAACTTTTTATTAAAATAAAATATTATTTTCAACATGCACAATGTATATTCTCTATGCACTGGTTCCATTCACAGTTTACCACGAAAAGACGGGTATATCGAACATGACTCAAAAACATAATTTACCGACGTAATAAGAATTTTTTGTTAAATCAACACGGTTGAAGAGAGATTTGGATTATACGTTTGAAGATTTGCAAAGGTAAATTAAATTGCGCAAAAAATGGCTTAAGAAATTTCCGCAAATGCCAACCCTGCAATGGTTGCCAGCCCTGCAATGGTAATAATTTTGCCCACTTCAAAGATGGCCGTTTATATCGGTTTGGCACTTCTAGTATGTTTTGACGTACAGTACATTGGCATCTTTTGGCATTTATTCATTTTTTTTCCAACACTTTGGAAAACATTTTTTTCACCAAAAGTAAAAAAAAATGGTTTGCAATATCTCAACCATGTTCAATAATCAGCCAGATCGGCCCAGATAATTTTAAACCAGGTTTTCCGAAGGAAAAAACTGGTTATTAGATTGGTAAATGTCGGCGGGCCGGCAGGCGGGCGGGCGGAATAATGTTTGTCCGGACCATAACTATGTCATTTATCGTTAGATTTTAAAATGCCTTGGTACATTTGTTCACCATTATTGGACGGTGTTCCATGCGAAAGAATTACGTCGATATCTCCAAGGTCAAGGTCACACTTTGAGTTCAACGGTAAAAAATGGCCATAAATGAGCTTGTCCGGGCCATTACTATGTCATTCATTGTGAGATTTTAAAATCATTTGGCAGATTTGTTCACCATCATTGGACGGTGTGTCATGCGGAAGAATAACGTCGATATCTCCAAGGTCAAGGTCACACTTTGAGTTCTAAGGTCAACAAGAGCACCGCCTTGCGGGTGCAGACCGCTCATCTGTTTGTCTAAGTATGAATCAAATCTGATCATAAATAAAGAAGTTATGGCAATTTTAGCAAAATTGTGGGGATGCGGTCATTTATTACATTATCTTTAAAAAAAAAAATGTTTTTTTTAACCATGTTTAAAAAAAATGGTGGGNTTATTAGATGATCTTTCAAAAATAAGAAGAAAATTGGAAAAAAACGGGTTGGGGGATTCTGGGGTGGGGCGTGGTGGATGATTTGGGTGGAGTCTATTGTGGTATGCCAGGTAAGTGTTGTTTTGTCAAAGTATGAATCAAATCTGATCATAAATGAAGAAGCTATGACAATTTTAGCAAAATTTAATACTTTGACCTTGACAGTCAATGTTATTCAAAGGTCAAGGTAAAATTCAACTTGCCAGGTACAGTTCCCTCATAATAGTAAGAAAGTATTTGAAGTTTGAAAGCAATAGCCATGATACTTTAGAAGTAAAGTGGATCTAAACACAAAATTTAACCAAATATTCAAAGTTACTAAGTCAAAAAAGGGNAAGGGGCCTAATTCTGTCAAAATGCCAGTAAGAATTACACAACTTTGCCTGCACAGTCCCCTTATGATACTTTAGGAATAAAAAGGACCTAAACACAAAACTTCACCAAATTTTCAATTTTCTAAGTATAAAAGGGGCCAAAATTCTGTCAAAATGGCAGTCAGAGTTACATACCTTTGCCTGCAAAGTCCCCCTTATGATATTTAGTAAGTGTTGCAAGTATGAACGCAATAACTTTGATACTTTCGGAATAAAGTGGACCTTAACACAAAACTAAACAAATTTTCAATTTTCTAAGTATAAAAAGGGCACATAATTCTGTCAAAATGCCAGCCAGAGTTACCTAACATTGCCTGTCCAGTCCCCTCATGATAGTANTGTTGTTTTGTCAAAGTATGAAACAAATCTGATCATAAATAAAGAAGTTATGGCAATTTTAGCAAAGTTGAATACTTTGACCTTGACAGCTAAGGTCATTCAAAGGTCAAGGTCAAATTCAAGTTGCCAGGTACAGTAACCTCATAATAGTAAGAAAGTATTTGAAGTTTGAAAGCAATAGCCTTGATACTTTTGAAGTAAAGTGGATCTAAACACAAAATTTACCTAATATTCAAAGTTACTAAGTCAAAAAATGGCCATAACTCTGTCAAAATGCCAGTCAGAGTTACATAACTTTACTTACACAGTCCCCTTATGCTAGTTAGCAAATGTTCCAAGTCTGAAAGCAATAGCTATGATACTTTAGGAGTAAAGTGGACCAAAACACAAAACTTAACCAAATAAAAGTATAAAAGGGGCCTAATTCTGTCAAAATGCCAGTAAGAATTACACAACTTTGCCTGCACAGTCCCCTTATGATACTTTAGGAATAAAAAGGACCTAAACACAAAACTTCACCAAATTTTCAATTTTCTAAGTATAAAAGGGGCCAAAATTCTGTCAAAATGGCAGTCAGAGTTACATACCTTTGCCTGCAAAGTCCCCCTTATGATATTTAGTAAGTGTTGCAAGTATGAACGCAATAACTTTGATACTTTCGGAATAAAGTGGACCTTAACACAAAACTAAACAAATTTTCAATTTTCTAAGTATAAAAAGGGCACATAATTCTGTCAAAATGCCAGCCAGAGTTATCTAACATTGCCTGTCCAGTCCCCTCATGATAGTAAGTAAGTGTACCAAGTTTGAATGCAATAGCGTTGATACTTTATTAGAAAAGTGGACCTAAACACAAAACTTAACTGGACGCAGACGCGGACGCTCAGGTGATGACAATAGCTCATTTTGTTTTCTTCAAACAATAGATGAGCTAAAAATGGCCATTAATGATCTTGTCTGGGCCATTACTATCTCATTCATTGGGAGATTTTAAAATTACTCGGTACATTTGTTCACAATCATTGGACGGTGTGTCATGCGCAAGAATTACGTCGATATCTCCAAGGTCAAGGTCACACTTGGAGTTCAAAAGTCAAAAATGACCATAAATGAGCTGGCCCAGGTCATTACTATGTCATTCATTGTGAGATTTTAAAATTACTCTGTACATTAATTTTGTTCACAGTCATTGGACGGCGTGTCATGCCAAAGAATTCAAGAGTTCAAAGTTCAAAATGGCCATAAATGATAATGGCATAATAATTATTAAAAATCGCCAAACATTAGCTTTTCTTGTTTTGAGAAGACAGCATGCAAAATATTCTGTGTCAATGCAGCATGTGGGGGTTTACGTCACGTCTGTGACAAAGCTCTAGTTTAAACAAAACTTCAACACCCGTAAAAATTAGTCATTAGAGAGGCTGTTTCAAATTGAAAAACCTGGTTTTGTGACAATTTTGTCCCTTGTTGGCAATTGAATGTTGTTATTAAGCCGCTCCCTTTCTAAAAATGTGTATTCGATTTTCACCACGCATCAGGTTAATGCCATATTTCGGACAAGATCGATAATCAGTCATATCGCCTCAGGAATCATAGAGGTCTTGGAGTCATCTAAAATTGACACATTCGGCAGTTGCCACTCTCTTAGTCAATCTGTTTTGATCAGATATTTGCCAAACTTGATGAAAAAGTGTTTGGCCATGTTTTAGCTAAGACACATTCGATAATATATTTTTTTAGATTAATATTCTAAACATGTCAATTTTGTGCTCTGGAAATTCGGCATACACCAGAAGTTCAAAAGGGTTTGAACATATCTTCACTAAACTTTTTGAGGTAATTATATCCCAGGTAGAGGCAAATCTACTTACTTCACAGGAATACACCCTTATTCAACGAATAGTTGTATTATAAACTGCTAACACTTCTATTCTGCGGACTCTGATTTAAAGATAAGATCGAGTTCAACCCACTGGGAAATAAATGCTAACCGCTCTTTTAACGTTTAGTTCGCTCTTCGATGCGAAATTTATTATTCATGACCTAGGATTTTTAACACTATATTGTTTATGTCATCAAATGTTGGGTGCTATGTGAGCATTGCGTTGTAAATAAAAGTGTTAGATGTCAACAGTTATGTTATATTGATTATGAGAAGTGCAGAATAAAACTGACGCAGATCTTTTCATATAATTTATTATTAACACATGTATATTATAATTTAAATATATTCAAACCACTTCTTTATTCTAAGTTTTTGTTACTTTTTAAGAAGTGAAGAGAAGTCCCCGATCACTTTTTTAAGCTCATCAAGTTCCTCTTCGGTACATGTCACATACGGCAAGAAATAAACGTCTTTTTGCTTAGTTTCTACGACAAAATATTTCTTACCAGGTACATTGTCTGAAATTTCCGTAACAGGGACTATATCAGACTTATTTTTGTACACATCAAGTCTTTTCCCCTTTCTGTCAACAAATGATAGTTTAACTTTATCATTTTCGTCATCAACATACATTCTTGCAATCATGCACTCAGCTTTGTTTGCTGAAAGCCATATAGCATTAGTCGAAAAACCAAATAATGCCCCTGAAAACATAACAGCAATAACAGGAAGACCTGAGAAAATTATTACAGGGATTGCAATTGTCAAAATGATAGTTTGGAACCTTCTCATTGTTTGAATGAATTCCAAACTTTTGATTCCAGGGTAACTGTAAATAATTCTGTATGTTTCAGATTTTGGAACTTCATCTTTTCTGTCATCTGCTGTTGCATCATCCGATTTGTCATCACCCTTACTTCCAACAGTTGAGTCTTTATTGCCAGTTGAGTAAAATTGTACATCCACAAAGGTAATGTTTGCTTTTTGAAAACGTTTCCAATGTTGTTTTTGTAAAATATTTGATCTGGTGATGTACTCTGGCAGTTTACATGACAATGCATGGTGGTACAATGTGCAGACTGATGCTTGTAACTTCTGAGGACCTCTTAATGCAGCTGATCTCAGTAGAAGGTTCAGATACATGACTGTCACTCTGTAAAAAGAAGACAGTAATAACCCCAATAAACATTTGAAGATAATTAAAAGAACAACCACATTTACAATTAAAAAGGTTCAATTAAAATAAAAATGGCAGGGTTTTTAATCTGATTTTGGGGAAATGGCCTGGATTTTGTTGAAGGGAATAATATGGCGCGAAACGCCTGATTTGGGGGGAAAATTTTAAATAAACAATTTAACATATTTTACTGTTTTAAAACAACTTCAAGACAATAGATAATATAATTATTCAATATTTTTCTCTACACTGGATCAGGTTAACTTAAATAGTTAGAGTTCTCCACATTTTTTTTATATCTCATTGTTTTGGGAAAAATTTCTGTCCGAGGGGAAAAATACGTCTATGGGAAAGGGTCGAAATTCGGCAAGTCCCAAAGAAGGAAAAACAAACCTGAATGCATTTCATTTGTGTATCAAAGCAAAATGTCACATTAACATAATGTTATATGCAGTTTTAAAATTAGATTTTGGTAAAATTAGTAAAAATTACGATTTACTGTGCACATAACGGCTTATGTTTCAAAGGCACCACTCATGAACATATTGATATAAGTGTTCGTTAGCCTATAAAAGGGTAAGCGTTTTAACAATACAGATCAAATTCAGTGATAACCTTTGAACATTATACCTGCGTTTGAAGTTATGTCACTTTATGAAGTGTATTAAACATTCGGCCTCAAGTAAACGATAAAAACACCTTAGTTTGTTTATGTACATTCACATGCAAACCTGAAAATATGGACGATACATCAACGGCGACACAAGTTCTTCTCATCAATATAACTAAGACGCTTGAATAGTGTAAAGAGCGGAGTCAAGTTCGCGTACAATTTTACATAACTGTGCGGTTTTTGTTTAAATGTTGAACTGCTCATACACTATCTCGAATAAGCCAACTCT